>CAJVPK010000507.1:0-29883 GCA_910592015.1 Diversispora eburnea | reverse complement strand
AATAATAATAATAATAATAATAATAATAATAATAATAATAATAATAATAATAATAATAATAATAATAATAATAAAATAATAATAATAATAATAATAAAATAATAATGAAATAAAAAAATAAAAAAAAAATCGGAAACATACCTTGTGAAAGTATTAAACAAGATATTTCCACTATGAAAATCTTTATGAACCAAATCAGCATCATGAATTGCTTTCAAACCTCTAGCGATGTACCATAATTCACGAGCTTTTCTATACCAATCCGAATTTATCATATTCTTTCGTATGAAATCTGTAAGATCACCTTGTTTAGCATAATCAATGACCATCATATAATTCTTGGTTTCGGGATCTTGAGTGATTCCATAACATGTAAGTACTGATCCGGATGAAATACATTTATAATGTGCTCTTAACTAATAATTTAATAATAATAATTAGAATAAATAAAAATAAAATAATAATAATAATAATAAGAAAATAAATAAATAATAATAATAGAATAATATTTTAAAATATTTATTAAATTTTTTAATACCTCATTTAAAAATTTATTATTTAATTCTTTAGAATTATCCAACATCTTTAAAGCCACTTTACATGAACCTTTTCTTTTCCACATACTTCCTAATAACCCTTCAGCATTAGGAATATATTCCCATCTTGGACCATCTACCCAAATAGCATAAAAAATACTTCCAAATCCTCCTCTAGCAATAAATTTGATATTTTGAAATCTATTAAAAGGTATCCATTCCAAATATCCAGCCCACCAAGTACTATTTAATTGAGTTTCCTGAATAAATTCATCGATTTCACGATTTCCACTTGTCCAAGTAGAAAAGGTTTCTTTGAACCTACGCGATTCACAGTTTTGACACCAATACCCTTTACAAGTACGTTGACGAAAACATACAGGACAAAAGGTGATACGTTTCGTAGGTAATTGAAAATTCGCAGTCCAATCTTCTGCCAATAAAGATAATGAACTAGAACTGAATTTGTTGAATTCTTGTTTTTTTGAATAATTTGCACCCATTTTTTATTTTTCAAAAAAAATAAATAAATAAATTATTTATCACTATTAAATTATTATTAAGTTATTAATAAGTTTTTATTATTATTATTAAATTAAGTTTTAATTTAAAAAAAAAAAATGGTAACCGAAAAATTTTAATTAAAAAAAAAAAAAAAAATTTAAAAATTAAATTAAAAATTTAATTGTTCGCTTGATGTCAAAATTAAAAATTTAAAAACTAATTTTGTATTACAATCTTATAAAATAATTTTTCCATTGTAACAAACAAACCGAACATGAGTGTCGTACGGCATCAATTGGAGCGAGTTATTGAAAATAAATAATAAACAAACAATTTAAACATTGTCACGCGATCGAAAAAAAAACCAAATGTTCGTGATTTTTAAAACTTGCTTCAAGCTAAAGGTAAAAAAAAAAATTAAACTTGGCTGCTGTATATAAAAAATGATAAATAAAAACAAAAAACTTGATTAAAAATGATTTCAAACCAAATTTGCACTCAACTAATTTGGAACTCTCGGAAAAGTTACTTTTTTTGGCCGTTATTATATTTATAATATGTATATAATTTACCTTTTTTATGTAGACAAAACTTTAAAAAAAATTTCTTGATAGAATTGATGGATCAACATCCCATTGACATTTGACAAACATACTATGATATACTAAATAGAATTTTTGTTTTTTTAGTGAGATGTATGTACTGCATATCGAATTTAATAGAATTTTTTAGTATTAGTGTTTTTGGTTCGAACATAAAATTTTATTAATTATATATAATTATATATTTCTATTTCTGAGTGTTTTGTTGATAACGTGGTAAATGTGGTAAATGTTTAAAATAATAAAATGATTAAAATTTCACATCAACAAACATAATTGTTAATGATATTAATAAATGTTATTGATATTAATGATGTTAATGATGTTAATGATGTTAATGATGTTATTTTTATTTTAAATAAAAATTAATATTAAACAAGTTTACATAGAATTATCAGTGTTTCTATCATTGAAATCATACTTCAAGAGGAGACCTAAATCAAAGAAAAACCAAAGTAATTTTTTTTTTTTTAATTTCGTAACCAAAAGTGCAACACTTTGATCATGTGCGCAATATGGAGATCTGTACCATACAAACATTACAAATATTGGACATACATGTAATTACGCGATAAAGAACTTTTGAACTTTTAAAGATTTAAAGAACAAAATTTTATTGATTTTATTTGATTTTATTTCCTCATGGAATCTGAAAATAAGAATGAATTTGGTAAGTTCATTTTTTTTTTTATTTTTTTTTCCATTATGAATATTTTATTTCACCAATTTGTTTATGTTCTTTTGGTATATTCCATTTCATACAAAGAAGAATTACCGTCTTTCGGTTACGAATTAGGAGACATTAATATTGAAAATACTAGTGATATTAATAAAAATATTAATTCAGGTATTATATTTATCAAATCAAATTATCCGAAAACTTTTATATATATATATATATATAAATTTAAACATAATTTATATAATTTAAAAATTTTATATCAGAAAATTTATACCTAGGCGAAGATTATAAAGAACTTGATTTTACAACAGACAATAATGAAGAATTATTTGATCTGGAGAACACGACAGGTAGAATAGGTATAACATCTAGATATATTAGTATTTCTTGGTATAAAAAATTTTTGACAACATTTTTTTCTCATATTTTCTGATATCTTCATTTTTAGAAGGAGAGGAAGAAGAGACATTTGATGCATACTTTAATCTTGGTGAAAATGAAGAAGGAACCATTCCATCGATTCCATCAGGAGAAAAAAATAGTACAGGTAAGAATATCTTATTATTGATATTATTGATATTAATATTATTGATATTGATATCATTGATATTGATATCATTGGTATTGATATTATTGATATTGATATTGATATTGATATTGATATTACAATTTTTACATATTTATTAATTTGGTTTATTTATTATATCTTTCTCATCTCTAGGAAGTACTATTGATAATATGGATGATGATAATATATCACTAAATTCACTAAATTACGATAATAATAATAATAATAATAATATTAATAATAATGATAATAATAATAATAATAATAATAATAATAATAATGATAATAATAATAATAATAATGATAATAATAATAATGATAATAATAATGATACATTAGTTCAGACAAGGAATGAAAAAAATGACGACATTTCAAAAGCAGAGATTGAAAAAGGTGAATATTTATCATTTTTGTTATTATTATTTATGTTGTATATTTTTATTTTATTATATTTTACATTATATATTTATTTATATTTTATTATTAATTACTTAGTGGAGATCTCAGAAGATGAGTTACTAGATTTTGGTATTGAAGAAGGTAATGAAATTTTTCTTGACGACGATTTAGAAGAAAATCGTGACGATAATATCTTCAGCGAACAAGAAGAAACCGGAAATAATGATCAAGGTATTTTTTAATCAAAATTTGAATCAACAGTTGATAATTAAAAACTAATAAATCTTTTTTTTTTTTTTTTGCTTTTATAGTTCATTTAACTAAAGATGATGATGGCGATATTTTTAATCCAAATAATAATAATAGTGATCTTGGTACTCCTGAATTTACAGACATTAATTCCTCTGTTGTTCCTATAAAGAATACTTATTCACGAAAAAAGAGAGATAATCGAGGTATGAATAATATATTACGCGTTATGTATATTTGTTGTACTTGTAATTTTTAAACATCATGAACATTACGAATAATTATACGAAATATATAGCTTTATTCTCAGAAGAAGAAAAGGAAGATGGTTCTCTTGAAAATTTTAATAATGAAGAATTAAATTATCTTGAAACAAATCTCAATGATAAAGAAGACGACGGTGAAGGTATAAATTTATTATTTATTATTATTTTTTATTTCTTGATATTATTGATATTATTGATATATTATCGATTTTAATCTAATTGGCATTATTATTTATTTTATCGTAAGAAGAAACCAATTACGAAATAAATTTGGGACTTAGTGATGATGATCAAATCCCTCTGGAAAAAACGAATCATAATTATAATAATGTTTTGAAGAAAAAAGGTTTAATAAATAAAAAGAAATTTTGTTATTTATTTAGTTGCTGTTCTCTTTGAATTCTTATACTAATTATCTTTTTATCTTCTTTATGTATTCCATAGTTTCTCTTTCACAAAATGATATGTTGGGTAATGAATTCGATGATACTTTTAATAATGATGATGATGATGATGATGATAACATTCTTAATGATAAAAATGCTGAATCTCTTAATCTAAAAGGAGTTAAACCAGCCGAAGGTAATTGAAAGTTTTTTAACTTTAATTTTTCTTTTTATTATTTGTTGAGAAAAATTAGATTCACGTTTCAATTTTTTTTTTTTACTATTAGGAGTTTTTACGGATGAAGATTTAAATTCAATTCAGGAGAAAAATAATGTAGAAAATGAGACAGACAATCAAAATCAGACAGAACTTCAATATGAAGCGAACAATCAACATATCGGTATTTATCAATTTTTATTTTTTAAAATAATTTGTCATCTATTTAACATATTTAATATATTTAACATATTTAAAATAATTTTACGATAAATTTTTTTTTGATTAGATTTGTCACCTGATGAAATGTTGGATGAAATCAAAATTCTTGATGCTGGAGAAATAGAAAAAAGGAAACGTAGACCATATGATGGTATGAGATTATTTTTTTTTTTTCTAAAAATATTTGGTTAATAAATTAATTAATATTATTTATATTTTTATTTCTTAATATTATATATATTATATAGATATTACTAAACCTCAGGCAACTTTTCAACCTGGTTCTACTCCTATGAAAAACAATCGTCAATATTTGGGTAAATAACTTTTTCATGATTGATTGATTGATTAATTAACCTAATTTAGAGTTCTAATTTTTTACAATTTTAATTTTCTTCAAGTTATAAATCAAGTCGGAAGTATTTCTACAATGGAACACGAAGAATTTTCAACTATTACTGTAGAATATAATGATCAATCTCATTATCGTGGTTATAACCTTAAAGATGATTATAATTATTCAATGGCTTGTTTAGGTAATATTATATATATATATTTATTTATTTATTTATATAACTTGAATTTAATATTTTAAATTAAATCATGCATAACAAAGAATTTTTAATTTAAAATTATTATTAGATAAGTGTGGAGCATTGTTCTCTACTGAATCTGTTGAAGTGGAACCGGGTAAATTTAATCTTAGCGTATTAACATATAAACCACAAGAAACTTGGGATTTCGAAAACGAGTGGACGATAACATTTCCTCAGGGTGAAGATGTAATAGGTATTATTATTATTATTATTATTATTATTATTATTATTATTTTGAATTTACGTTTGAATTATGAATTATGATTAAAATCTTAACTCAAATATTCATTAATATTTAGCTATTGCATTAAGTTCTGAAGGAATAATTGCTGCTACTTCAAAGGATCTCTTACGATTCTTCTCTCTACGTGGTGTTCAGACTTATGTTTTTAACCTTTCTTCAGTAGTTTCTATGGTGGCACAAAATGAATTTGCATTAATAGTCTATCACATGGGACCTGGATATAAAGGTAACGGCGGATACCATGAGATAATAATTTATATTTTATGATTTTTATGTATTTTCGATGATCAAAATTATATTCATTAAATGATTTTTATTTTTTTTTTTAATAGGATCCCAAAACCTTGGATACATTTTATATAATCTTCATAATGATGAAATCGTGCAACGAGATCATTTGCCAATTTCAAGAGAATCTATTTTACAATGGATAGGTTTCTCTGAAGAAGGGGTAAATTTATAATTTATAATTTATTTATAATTTAAAATTAACATTTATAAAAAGAAAAATAATTTATTTATTTATTACAAATTAATATATATATATATATATTTTTGTTATAAAGATGCCCGCATTGTTTGATTCGAATGGTGTTCTTAGCGTTTTACTTCATCATCGTGTAGTTAATCAAGGTAGATGGGCACCTGTACTTGATACTTCTCTTAATCGAAAAGAAGAAGAAAAAGATTATGTTTATTGGCCTGTTTGGCTTGCTGAAAATAAATCAATTTGTTTTATATGCAAGGTAATTTTGACAATTTTAATTGAGTTTATATTTTCTAATTATATTTAATAATTATATTTAATAATTATATTTTCTAATTATATTTAATAATTATATTTAATAATTATTAATAGAATGGTGAACAATATCCTCGTATCCCTCGACCCAGTTATGATGAAATTAGTTGGCAAATTCCACTTTTGGAAATGGATAAACAATTCCGTCAATATGAAGAAAAGTAATTATTTTTATATTCACAAAAAATTCGATATCTCTTTATCTTTTTAGATTTTAAAAAACGTTTTGATTGATGATATTGTTTTATTTTCTTTTCAAGGGTTATGAGATTAACTATGATTACAAGATTCGAATTTGATGAAGCCAAAGCGAAAAATACACTTGAACAAGAACGAGAAAAGATTAGACAGAAAAATACAGAAATAGACAAAACATTATTAGAATTAATAAATGTGATTGCTTTATTATTATTATTATTATTATTATTATTATTATTATCTCCTTTTTTTTTTATTCTGATTTATATGATTCTAATATCATTAAGTTTAATTTTTTTACAGTTGTCATGTAAAGAGGACAAACTTCAACGTGCATTAGATTTAGTAAAGTTATTAAGTACAGCAAAATCCCTAGATTTAGCAATCAAAATTGCAACTTTTCACAAAAAGTCAATATTGGCTGATAAGATAAATCAACTTAAAGAGGTTGGTTTTGTTTTTCGTTATTTCAGTTTTATTCAAGAAATAATAAAATATTGATTTTTGTTTTACAGGCGAAAAAAGCGGAATTACAAAATACACCAAAGGCATCATCAATAACCAATAATAATAATTCTTATTATAATAATTACAATAATAATAATAATAATAATAATTATAATTACAATAATATTAATAATAGTAGTAATATTATTAGGAATAATGCTAGGTAGATTGAATATTATTATTATTATTTTAAATTATTGAAATTTATTGAATTTACTGAATTTATTGAATCATTTATCTCATTCACCAGGATTGAACAATCAACTTTCGATTCAACGTCTTATCAAGATTTTACTAGTACACCTGATATTTCGAATAATAATGGTTCTAATCAGATGATTACAGACGGTTCGAGTACAGAAAATATTCGTACGGTTTCTAAACGACGTGCGCAAGAAATGGATGAAGAAGATGATGATTTATACTTTGAAGAGGCATTTAAATCTAAAAAATCATCGACAGCAATGTCTAAAAGTAAATAATAAAAAAAATTCTGCTTATTATAATTTATTATAATTCATCATTATATATATATATATATAATTTCTAATTTATTATTAGAAAATCCGTTTCTCATAAAACCTACTGGACCAATAATAAATCCGTTTGCCGTTTCGAATGAACCTAACACAATAGATGGACCTGAAAAGAAGAAACCAAAGATTATCAGTAGGTCATCACGTAAAATTTGATACGTTTAAAAATAATAAAATTACTTATCCTTTATCTATTCTATCATAGAAAATAATAATAATAAATCGGATGTTCAGAAAAAGCAAACCAAATTGGGTGGTCCTTTTGGAACTCTTATAAAAGTAAGATTTCTCACATTTTTAATCACATTTTAATCACATTTATCACATTTGAATCACATTTAATAATTGCATTAAAAAAAAAAAAATAAAATAAATAATAATAGGAGGTAGAATCATCTAACCAAGATAAAGAACAGGAAGTGATACAACCGAAAGAAATAGAATTCGAGGAGAATAATAATAATAATAATAATAATAATAATAGTGGTGATTTAGAATTTAATGATGAGCAAGGGGAACCCGTAATTCCCTTGCCCGAAAATGTTGATGATGTAGTAATAGATGAATTTGGCGAAAAAGATATTGGAGAATATAATCTCTTTGATGATGATCAGACAGAAACGCAAAACATAATGGACTTTGACTTTGAACAATCAACACCTGTGGATAATGAAAATGATCAAACTCAATTAGATTATGAGTATGATCAACTTCCTGTAGATAATAATAATGAACAAACTTTTGCTAACTTGGAAGAAGAATTGAATGAATGAATGAAACTCAATGAAATCGGTAGGTCAAATAAATAAATAAAAAAGTTTTAATTAAACATTTGTTATAATTTACAGGTAAGTATCTTTAGGGGTCATATTATCGTTATCATCTGCTTTATTATGTTATAATGTTATGTAAGGTTCAATCAAAAGTTGTTAAAATATTTGTTAAGTCATTTGGTTTAGTTTCTTCTTCTTGATAATGTTATTAATGTTTATTCATATTATATACGTATTTTGAGTTTTTGACAATTTTATTAGTACAAACTATTTGATACTATCTGATACTATTTGATATATTGTTTATTCTCTTTGTTTGTATATAAAGAGGAATATAATTAGTTTTAAAGATGTAATTATTCATTTAATGAATTGATCATATTTCCAAAATAAGTTGTAATTATTCATATGTATTTTATTCACATGTATTAAGTTCCAAAAACAAAACAATTCATTGATCAATTTCTTGTTGTTATAATATATCTTTCCTGTGAAAGAGAAAAAAAAAATATAGTTGATTCGGATGAACTAAGTATAAGTCATCCCTACGTGTGTGGAAATATAATCAGGTTTTACATGATCTCATTATCAGGAAAATCAGCCAATTCTACATGAAAAGAAACGTAGAAACTTGTTGCAGTATAACCTGCCTACATCCTTGCCTCCAATTAAATCTAATGTGCAATGATTTAACCACGCCTTTGCGGCAAGCGCCGAGAGAATAAAAAAAATTGATAAAAACTTTTACGTAATTATATATCTTGGTGCCAAGTCATGATCCGCTGATATACCGATTTTATAATATTACATAATTATATATATATTTAAGTTGTTTAATATCAATAGTTCTTTAAGTGCACTAATGGTTTCTGTCTTATTAATTTAACCCATACGGGTCACCTCACCGATTTATATCAAAAAGGTAGTTATTATCACGCAAATTGTTGATGCTACGATTTTCTTCGTTACTCTCTTTATCATCACTCTCTTAGTTTTCACTCTCTTTATCGTCATTCTTTATAGTCGCTCTCTATCGTCACTTATCGTAATTCTTTCACCACTGACAAGCGAACCAAAAAAAAAGGTTGGATAATCTATACGATTATCTAGAGAAAACATATCTCAGGTTCTAAATTTCCAAGAACCAATAGAATAGTATCAGAAAATTGCTTTGCTTTGAAACCAATATTAAAAAGAAGTTCAAAATCAAAATAAACTTCATAAGAACAACTTCGCACAACTTCATGAACAAAACAAACGAGATAAACGAGAAAACAGTAATATATCGTACTTTATTTACTATATCATGGAAATTTTAACATATGCGGAACCTTAGAATGGATCAGAAAAGAAAATATCAAAAGGTAATTTGGGTGATTGTTTTCGAAACCAATCAAACCATTAGCCGAACAAACCAAAACCGCCAACAAAAACCTATCATTTTTTTCATATCCCGATGTGCTTTGCTTTATTATATTATCAAAATACGCACACAAAAAAAAAAATATTTCGCTATAAATGAAGTTCTTGCTCTTTTGATACATATTTAAAATTTATAATATCCCTTATTGTACTATGTAAATAAGTTCCATTTCCATTTGAGATGGAGATGTAAAAGTGATTTTTAAGATTTAGTAATTTTTAGTAATCAAAAAATTGTTCTAATAATTTAAAGAGAATTCTATTTTCTTGTATTATCATTTATTGGAGGGGGTTTTTTTTTTAATTAAAAAAAAAAGAAAATAATTATAATAAAGAAATAATGTTCGCAACAACTATCACTTAAATTACTCTTGTTTTTATTAAATTCTTGAATACATACATCCTGTATATGCCAAGTGTATTATCTATTTTCTAGATTTCAATAAACTAAAAAAAAAAAATTTAATAAGACAATAAATAATTTTTTTTTCTTTTAACATTTTCGAGCGAGAAGTGTACACATCTTTGTCTATCCAGTACCGACTCCAGCAGTACCTTCATTACCACTATTGTTCCTGGAAGTTTGATTATTATTATTATTACTATTATTAGATGAATTAGCTGGGAAAACTTCTGACATGGTATTCATTTCATTAGATTCTTGTTGTTCTATTTTTTGCCACCCTGTTTTTTTTTTTTTTAAAAAAAAAAAAAAAAATAAACCATTTAATTAAATATAAATATGAAGATGAATAAAAAATTTTCAAAATAGATATATTACATTCTAATTTTTCTGTTGGTCTTGTTTTAGCCGCTTCTTGGGCTCGTCTTCGAGCGTCAATATCTTTCTTGGCTAAATAATATGCTGTTCCACCAGCTATCAAAAAAATAACAATTAGAAAAATAGATCTAATTACATATATATTCGTGAGATAAAAAAAATGAATAACCAGCAATTAATCCCAACCTATTTTGATATATATATATAGAAAAGAAAGATTTAAACCTCAATTTTATAAAAATTATTTTATATTTAAAATAAAATGTTTTTATCACATACCATCCAATAAGCACAGAACTTGGATTATTCATTTTCTAACTGGTAAAATTAAAATTTTAAAATTAACAAATAAATTAATTGTGAAAAATTTTATTTGATCGATCGATTATTTTAAAAAAAACATTGTTACACTGTCACGGACTGTTACAAGTGATCAAAAAAATTTTTTTTTTCTAACGAAAGTGTAGAACACATATAAACGAATTTTAGCAGATGGTGATGAACATGCAATTTTCAGAAATTATTTCGAATTTTTTTTTTTTTTAATTTATATAAAAACACTTAAAATGAAAGTTCGTTTTTTTTTTTTCATTCATTTTGTGTATAATTAAATATTTTCGAAAATAATTCTTTCAAATCTAACTAAATCCAAATCATAATAAGATTTAATAAGGATATCATAAAAAGGTTAGTTAGCTACATAATGTATTACGAAGGTGATGTTTTAATCCCTGAGGGGCTTGGTATCGAAATTATAAACTTTCATAAATTATATATAAATAATAATTATCACATTTCCGTTCGCGTCAAAGTTGCGCCACCACCAGGAACAAAAAACTTATTAGTGACTTGTGATATTTGTAAAAGTTAAAAATAATAATCACATACCTAAAGCGGCTAATTAATTATATTAACTTGTGTAGTGTAATCTGTTGTCATACAGAAATTTCTTTTACAGTTCGTTTTATAACAATCCACGTTAAATACAAGATATAATGGTGAAGGTGGTACTAATTTATTAACATCCTGTTCACCAAATCTCTAGATGTGATGTGCATTTTTCTCCAAAAAAAATAGATTGTTGAGAGTAAACAATAAAATTATCCTATGCATGTGATCAAAGTTGGTCAACACAAAAAACAAAAAAGCGAAAATCTATTGAGTAATATATATATGAACTTTTTTTGAGTATTTAATTAAAAGTTTCATTTTCTATCTATTTTTATCTAAGGCCCCGTGATTAATTTTAAAAAGGTCGAAAAACCCGCCTCAAAGGATATCTCTTGCTGTCATGACAAATTCGTTAAATGATAACGCTACAGGAGAAAATTTGGCGGGACATCAGTATCCGGTTGCTCCCTTGGTCGAAAACTCTCCCACCTCAACAACAAACTTAATGATAACGCCGGCAACAAATGTTGGCGGGTTATCGCCTCACCCTGCGATGTCCTTCATGCACTGCCCTCCAAATTATACATATAACGTTCCTAACCTTACAAATGTCATTCCCAGTATTGGCTCATCCAATTTCGATAATAATAGTACTACTACGGTTCGACAAATTCCAAATGCCGACAACTCAGTCTCCGATAATAAACCTCCCGAAATAAAAACTCCTGCCGACTATACTTTAAATATTTTGTATAGACAATTTTATAAAAGTGCAGACAAGAAATTTGCAAAAATCATGAGCTTTAATGTGGTAAGTAAAATTTTAAATCAAAATCGGGAGTCTTTTATTTATACAAAATTAAAATTATTATTCAAATTTATATGCAAAGTATACAAAAAAAAACTTTTGGATATTTTATAGGATTGTGAACCTGATTTTGGAGATCATATTGGACCTGGTGTAGATCAATCTTTTGATAAACTTATTAATTCTTTGGGATATGTTGCTAGGCACAAACCAAAACCCGTAATTGATTTAGTTATGAGTTGGAGAAAAGAGAAACAAGAATCAAAGCATGAAGGACCCGAAGCTACTTTCCATAAACGTCATTTGTATGTATTGATACTGAATATTTTATATATGTAGAATTTTCCTGAAATTGTAAAATATCAATCATAAAAAAAAAATATATGGTTCATTAGAAGTGATAGTGCCATAGTTAATAGAAGCAAAGAAATGGACGACATTTTAAAAGAACGAAAAAAGGTATTTAATATATATATATATATATTATATATCTATATTTTTTTCACAAATCTAATTATCTTTAACAATTATTTAATTTATTTAATATATATATTTTTCGTTTTAGCAAGTTACATATTATATAGTATCTCGAGCACTTGTCGAAATTGTTAAACAATTGCAACCCGAAACTCTAAAAGATGATGTAGGGAAACAAATGGAAGACCTTGTGTTCAAAAGGATATTTGAATTAAAACCGTGAGCATACCTTAATTAAGCTTGCTTAGTATTGTATTCTATGAACTTTATATTTAGTAATTTTGTCTTTTCATCCTTTTCATCTTTTCAGGGAAGATGTAAATAGATCAAAGCATATATCAGCGGTTTTTGAGTTATACTCAGAACTTATTGGTGGATTATCGAAGATACGGTTTATGTCTGTATCTGATAAATTTATTGCTAAACTAGAAGTATTTGCTAAGTTACATCCAAATGCGTTAAAAGAACAAGAAAACAAGATCGAATTATTAATTAGAGGGATGCATCATTTACAATTAAAGGTTTGTGTGTAATATAATTTTCTGATTCAATTTTATTTTTTAAAAAAAAAAAAAATTATCTCATTAATCTCATTTTTAAAATTTATTGGAAGATATATCCATTGGAAGCATTAGAGGAAACGGCAGAATTCTTGCAGAGTTTAGCAAATTTTCTAAGAATTGCTCATGGAATAAAAATAAAACATGCTTATGCGGAATTATTTGTTAGATTGTTAATGCCTATCGCAGGGGTAAATATTTTTAATTTTTTTTATTTTATTTTATTTTTTTTAAAGAAATTTTTGAAATATTTCTAGTTCCTACTTTTAATTAACCAAAATTGGATTTTCTGTCTTAGGTAGCAGTTGCAGAAGTTAATTTTCCTTCTTGGGTAAAAGCAGTCGAAATTTTATATCCAAAGGCATGGAAAATGACATTAAAACAAAGACATTGGAGTGTAAGCAGAAATCACAAAAGATTTTTAAATTATTTTATCTCAAAATTTATGTAATTTTAATTTTATTTTATTTTTTTTTTTTTAATATGATATAAAAATAGGTGGCTTATCCTCTTGTAACAACGTTATTATGTGTTAGTCAAAGAGAATTTTTCTTAGCTCGCTGGAATGAATGTCTTTATATATGTATTCAAAAATTCAAAGTCAGTATATGACTATTTTTTTTTTCTTTGACAGATCATTTATTTTGTATTATTATTATTATTATTAACAATCTGTTTTGCTTTAGGATAAATCTTTAAAACATATAGCCATGGGATGCGTAACACGTCTCCTATGGACATTTCTATATCGATGTTCTGAAGGGACAAATACAACGTATAAAAAACTCGATGATATAATTAAAAATTTATTTCCTGCTCATCGAAAGTCTATTGTGCCTGGGGATGTTCCCTTGGATTTGTTCGTTCAATTTGTACATTTTGTGGGAATTCGTCATCACGACTATTGTATGAAGAACCTTATTTTTATGTTAATGAATTCAGACAATATAGCATTAACACATCCATCATTAGAATGTATAGCACCAGAAAGGATGAAAATTGGAATGAGATCTTTCATGTTATTGTTATCCAATATGCAGGCATCCGAGTCGCGCCCAGCATTCCCTTCTAATCCTATTTTAGTTTCTTCTAAATCTATTCTTGGATTAAGAATTTCACCAGATGTTCTTTCTGATGACATTTTAAATCAAGCAGGATTAAAAGAAAATGTTGAAAAATTTTGCGATTTAGCTTGTAGGATGGCGCAAATCTTGGATGCGCATTTTGGACATTTGACAGTTCTTGAAGAGAAATTTTTATGCAAGTTTCCTTTCACCCCTTCGTTAGCTACAGGGACAGGTCTTAGTGAAACTAGTGCTATGATCATATACAGCTTAAATTCAATGAATATTTCTTATTCTAGAGATAAACAACCATATTTTAATTTAATGCGAGAATATGTAGATTCACTTCCTAGATTATTACCAAATAAACCTATTAGAAATCGTATTGTGGAAATGTTATGTCGATATACTGTACATGTTGATCCAGATCTTGCTCGTTCAGCTTCAATAGCTTTGTCACGCATAGCTCAACAATGTGGTGCAGAAAGAGTTATAATGAGTTTCTCTAATTTTGTTCATAAAATCGAAGATAAATATTCCGATATACTTATTGGAGTGGGAATGGGAAAAGATACTAAATTTATAGGAATATTGAAATTATATTATGATCTTTTACGACAATGGTTATATCAATTACAAAGTAAAAAATATAATGAATCATCCGATCAATCTAATAATGCTACGAGTACACTTTCTCCTAGAATGATAGCGAAAACGATCAATGAAGTTGAGGATCCAAGTATATGGACTATCATAGACGTTACTGAAGCAAATGGATTATTGTTTCTTTGTAGTCAATCATGTATCATTAGAAAGTATGCAATACAGATTCTTCGTATTGTAGCAGATTTAGAACTTGAATTTAATGAACGTAAAGAAAAAAATAATTCAACCCGTTCTCGACGGAATACTACCGTTAGCATAGATAGTAAATCATCTGATCCTGCTAATCTACCCGAAGATGATGAAAAAAATATAGTTGAAAATCGAAATTTAGATGCATCTACGATAAAGTTATTTTATTCGGCATCTGATAATGATGATAATAATATTCAATATACGCGAATTACTCATGTACTTAATCGTGGTGGAGAGTTAATTAAATTTGATACAGAATCATTTAATTCTTTGTCAGTATTTGAAAGTGTAAGGTTACAAAAGCTTCTACAACAAGGAAAGAAAAATATTCTTTTACGATTAGTGGAAAGTGAAATACCTGCAGACACTATTATTTGGTCTCGATGTTTTCCCGAATTTATGAAAATTTGTTTTTCTTATTTCCCGATGACGGTGGCATTATGTCGTAATAATGTTTGTATTCGTATTGTGAAAATGCAAATGTCAATAGTTACCGCATCCGAAACTCTTTTGCGTACACCTACCGCTACTTTATCGATGCCAAAATTTCATTATCCAAAAGTTAGCAATACAGCAACTGATGATGTAATCGAACAATGGAGATCTTACCTAATCGTCGCTTGTTCAACAATTACAATGGCAGATGAAATGACTGAACGAACTTCAACGCACAATCGTAAACGTTCTCAACCACCACCACCTGAACGAATTACAACTGCTAGGGATTTGTTCCGAATGGTTTTACCACTTTTGTCATCCGAACATCCTTTAATAAGTGAGTCTGTAGTAACAGCATTGGGTAATGTTAATGAAAATGTTTACAAAAGTTTACTTGAAGACATGCAACCATACTTTAAATCAGTAATTGAAGAATATAAAAATAAAATTAGTAGACAACCTTATACCAATATTCATAAACGTGCAAAGAAATGTGAAAAACTTCGTATTGAACTTGCGCATGTTTATCAATTAACATCCCGTTTCCTTACTAAAGAAGAATATATTAAAGATTCCACTATTCGCACTTGGATAATGACATTTATAAAAGAGACTTATAATTTTCTTCGTGACCCTGATGTTTCTGCAGAATGGGATTTTGTTAGGCTTCGTCAATATTTCTGTGGTGTTACGGAAAAATTTTATGATGGATTATGTTTAATACATAGTGAATCAGACTTTGGTTCAGAAATGAGAACTTATATTTTCAAAACGATTGAAGACTGGTGTGGTCATGGTCAAAGGGGTTTAATGCATCGAGCCAGAGAAGTAAATTTACTTTCTGCGATGGTTGATCATTACAAAGATTCCGAAGAAAGACGACCTATGACGACACAAATGGAAAATGATCGAAAATCTTTAGAATTTGCTGCACTCAATGCAATGGCTTCATTATGTGTAAGTAACTTATATACCATTTCGTGAATGCTATAAATTATCATTGATCTTATTATTATTATATAGAGAGGTCCTTTAGCATTATATGATTTGAATTCTACGAAAAACCCAATTCCAAAATCACTTGATGCTGAAAGTGTATTTGCTTGGATCCAATCAGTCTTCGAGGATCCACAAGATAAACTCCATCCTATTGCGAGGTTAATATTTTCTTCATTTTTATAATTAATGTAAAGTGAAAAATAATTAATTGTCATTTATCATTTTTCTTTCAATTTATAACAGAAAAGCTCTTGGTGGATTACTTATTTCGAATTCGAATATACCAAATTTTCTCGAAGTCCCTGTTCGTCTCTGTTATTCAGGTCATCCAACATCTAAAAGTACGCATGGTTATTTTTTGTCAGTAGCGAAAGTTTTCTTTAAAGGTTTTGATTACCCTTGTGATCAAAGGGGAAAAATGTTGGCACTTGCTTTATTCAAAATGGGAGATGCAGAATTAGAAATTCGACAAAATGCATTAAAATTATTAAAAATTATTGAGGAAAAATTATATGATGAAAGTTGCATTAATGAGTTTAGAATTGGAATCACGAGCCAGTTATCATCAATATATAAACAAGCACAAATTGCATTATCTACACGACTTGCTCAGAATGCAAGAAAAAGAGATGAAGAAAGATTTAAAAGAAATGAGACTTTTAATGGAGAATCACATTATTTTTTATCAGAAGTTTCTTCACGATTTGAAAGTGTTCATGAAAAGAGCAAAAAAGATGTATTACGCTATCTAGTACCATGGTTTCGAAATGTTGAATTATTTAATGATACTGATGAATTACACCCAATTAACTTTATCATGATATCAAATCTCTTTTTCATAACTGTTAAATATGGAGATGTATTTGTTAAAGACATAGAGAAAATTTGGCAACAATTAGTAATGAGAGAACATGCTCATAATGTTCACGCAATAGTGAAATTTTTAATTGATGTAGGTTTGGAAAAAAGGAATCCTATATTTGTCTTTCACGCCAAACGTGTTTTCGTTTACCTTGGACGAACTCCTACATGTGCGGCTGTCATTGAAACTTTAGTTGCAGAAATTACACCAAAATCAATGACACCTCAACCAAAAGAAATTATTGAACGAGAAAATTATGGAGTTAATGGAATGTTTTTTGCGAAAATTGAGGAAGCTATGCCACAACATCATAAACGACCTATATTTTCATCTGGGCAATTGGCTATTTTATATATGGTTGATATGGCTATTGAATCAGGAACAGATTTTGAACTTCATCTTCCAAGGATACTTCATGCATTATTTGTTCAATTAGATTCTGTAAATCCTCTTATAAGTGAAGAAACAAGAGCACTTTTAGTAAATTTGATTCATTCAATAATTATTAGTAAATCCGTTTACCCAGAAGTTATTAAATTAGGACATTCTTTAGTAGCGGAATTAAAAGCTAAGGAAGGTTCACAGTTATGGGCATACGAAGATATTACATATTATAATCGAAATATAAAAAGTTTGAAAGATCTTGAAAGATTATCTAAAGACATTGTTACAATATTTGGAGCAATTGTATATGGAGAAAATAATCGAGAAGATCTTAAACAAAGTTGGGGGGAAATGGCATTAAAATGGGCGACTTCATGTTCTGTTCGTCATATAGCATGTCGATCTTTTCAAATATTTCGTTCACTTAATCCAGTATTTAACGAACATATGTTGTTTGATGTATTAACTCGTTTATCTAATACAATATCTGATAATTCAGATGAAATACAAGGATTTGCCTTAGAAATATTAATTACTCTTAGTCATGTCGTAGATTGGTTAGATCCAGATACCAAAGAAATTTATCCACAATTATTATGGACAATAATTGCATGCCTTCAAACTACCAATGAACCCGAATATTTGGAAGCTTTATCAATTTTAGATAAACTTTTGGATAAATTTAATCTTTCTGATGAGGTTAATCAAGAAATATTTTGGGGATATTTTCCAGGACATAAATGGCGTGGACAATTTATAGGGATTCAACCATTATTATTGAAAGGATTATATTCATCAACAGCATATCAGAAAACATTTGATATGCTCAAGAAATTATTATTTTTACAAGATGTTCAACTTGTTGACCCTACACCAGCTCGATATTTATATTTAATTCTTGCCAATTTACCTAGACTTGTTCATTCATTGGAAGACGAATCTATTCGTAATGAATGTTTTGAATGGACGAAATATTTAGCAGATATTGTAGAACAAGAAGGTCGACATGGACTTGCAAGAGTATTAAATTCATTTAATAAAGGAAGGTTTAGAGCGAAAGATGATTTTTTGAAACAAATAATATTAGTAATTCGAGATAATTATTTTCCTGATTATGAAGTACAAACATTATTATTTCTTATGAGCTTACTTTCAAACAATACACATTATTTTAAGTTAAAGGTAATGACAATTATTAAGATGATGTTACCACACGTAAATACACAAAGACAGGAATTTATGACAATTGGATCAGAATTAATATTACCACTTCTTCGACTTTTACATTCACCATATTCACAAGAAGCATTAGAAGTATTAGATGAAGCAATTTCTATAACAGTTACATCAAAAGATCCCAAAATTATAAGAATGAGTATAGGATCACGTAGAGGGAAAGATATGGATGGAACAGTTAGTTTATTTGGAGATCCCGATGATAATGGATGGTCAATTCCTGATAAACAAACAGCGATGGAAACTACAAGATCAAATGTACAAGCAGTATGTTGTATGTGTAATGTAACAACTCAACAAGATCAAGATATTCAATTATTTGATGATTTTAATGATAGTTTTGCTGGATATGGAACAGAAACACCAACAAGAGATTCCAAGTTTCGTGATATTGTTTCTAAACTTCAAGATTTAAATGAATATTTTCTTCCAAATGAAGATACAATTAGTAGTAATGGAAGTGTTGCAGGTAGTAATAGTGGAAGAACAATGAAATTATCAGCATATAAAATACCTAATATAATAGAACAAGAGTATGATGAATATTATGATTTCGATGATGAAATGGGAGGGCCAAGTAATTTAGATGATGATTCAAGAGTAGAAGAAATTTTAGAGAAGAGTTTATCAAAACCTAAATCCCTTAAATCGCTTAAATCACAAGTCGATATAGGTGATAATAATAGTGAAAATAATATTCCAACATATGATTCAAGAGAACGAGATGAATCTTTACAAAATATTAGTTCAGCATCATCAACGGAAGAAGAAGATTCATATACAGTTGATGACAATGAATCATTACTTTCGGAAGGAAATAATAGTTCATTTAACTTGGAAAATATAATTCAAAGGTCAAGGGGATCAATTAGTGGGACATTGCATAATCACACATCTTCAGTGTGATTTGTGATTTAATGCAAATTCTAATGTGATTTAAATGTGATTTAATGTGATGTACAGTCAACCCAGGCACATCATATAAACTATTAAAGTTATATAAAAATTCCTCCGTATAGTCACTTTTCATTATAATCACACTTTTTAATTTTTAGTCTGAGTGTGACTATAGAATTGTTGTAATTTGATATAATGTGATTTTATAGAGAAATTTTATTTATTTTATTATATTCATTTTTTATACATTTTCTACAAAATTTTTTTTTGTTCATATCATTTCAATCATAAGAAAAAAAAAGCATTTCCAAGACATGTATAGTATTTAAAATATTTAAAAATAAAACTTGTATATTATTATTTATTTATTCTCTATTCTATATAAATATCTAAATATTAAATATTAAATATTAAATATTATTATTATTAATTCTAAAAAATACAATAAATATAAATAAAATACAATAAACATACAATAATAAATTTAACAAATACAATAAATATTCAAGATAAAAGATAAAATATTAAGCAAAAGGATCATCATAGTAAAAACCATTTGTAATAACAGGAAGTTCACTTGGTACTTCAACACTTTGAGGAATTTCCACTTTCTCACCACTTAAATCCAATAATTTAACTTTAATCCCAATTTCAGTCAAAACTTGAATAAATTCGGCAGTATCTTTACTACCAATGTTTTTATCAAATAACATATTTAATCCATCAGTCCATTCACTAAATTGTTTTAAATCTGTAGCAACAAAATCTGCCAAAGAAGTATCAGGACCTGACATTAAAGAAAAAGTTAAATCTTGTGGATTATTATTATTATATAATTTTTTAGGTGGTGATCCAGCAGTCATTGTTGATACTTGTGACATCATTCCTGTCATTACATCTGTTACTAATGATAAATCAACTATAAAGTAAAATAAAGTTAAAATATTGTTAAATATAATTAAATGTAATTAAATGTAATTAAAAATGTAATTATAATTAAAAAATAAAAAAATTAAAATAAATAAATAAAATAAATACTTCTTTCAGGTAATTCTTCAACTCCATCTCTAACAAAAACTTTATCCACAAAGTCATTATAATGAAGAAATTTAGTATTTGGACTAAGTCTATAAAATCTCCATTTTTTATTTGGCATAGATCTACGGCCTAAATTTTGTTGAGTATTTGATTGAGATAAATTGGTCTGATGTGTAAGAATTGGAAACCAATCTCCCATTAATAAACATTTAATACGTTGTTGTTTAACAAATTCATATGATTCTGTGTATAGACGACCTCGCAGATTTCTATAAATGAATATAAATTATTAGAAAACATTTATAATGTTCAGGTAAAGTAAGTAAAAAAAAAAAAATAATTAATCAATTAATTTAATGCTAACCTGACAGGTGTTTTACTTAATAAGTCATCCTCAAGTTCTAATTCTTTTAATTGTCGATCCCTAATAACTTTGTATTCAACTTCCAACATATCTTTTTCAAATTCATAAAGTTGTTTAGTTGCTTCATCAAGTAAAGCAAATTTTAACTGACTTCTCACTAATGCAGAAACTTTGGGAAAATCTTCTGCAGTTGCTTCCATTTCATTCCATAATCGAAAGAAAGCTTTTGTGGTGATATAATGGATTTTATCAAATGACAATAATAATGGTTGAAATGAAGTTGAAGTCGTATCTAAAAAAAAAAAATTAAGATATTTAGAAATTTGAAATTTGGAATTGTTAGAAATGTGAAAAGCTTAAGTAAAAAAAAATACGCGAGAAAAATGAGAAATAAAAAGAAAATAAATTTATCATTACATCCAGTACTGATGTCCCAATAATCACATAATAATTCAGTAACTTCAATCGAGGTTTTTGCAAATGGACAACGACGTTCAGCTGGTCGATTTATTTGTTCCAATATTGTCTATCAAATTATTTAATCATTTTTTTTAATTATTTTAATTATTATTTTAATTATTTTAATTATTATTTTAATTATTTTAATTATTATATTGTTAACAATTACCAAATTATTATTTTACCTTTTGATATTCTTCAGTATCTTTTTTTATGAAACCATGCATATTTTCTAAACCCAAATATCCGACTCTCTGGATTTCCCATTTCGGTGCTTCTGTCTATAATAATAAAAAAAATCAATATAAGAAAACCAACACAAACAACATAAACAATATATAAAAATTCAAAATCTTTAAAATATCTCACCGCAAATCCGATTTTTCTCCATTTACCACCTTCTTCAGATAAATTGGCTGAAGTCCATATTTCTTCCAGCATCGCTTTATGTGATGGAATATGTAATGACATTTGTGTTCTTTTCCATCGATATGCTTGACGAACAAATAATGATTGAAATTCTAATAAATGTTTTGATAATTCTTCTCCATGAACTCCATTCATTAATAACTATTATATATATATATTTAATACACATTTTATATAATAATAATAACAATAATAATGGAATAATAATAATAATAATAATAATAATAATAATAATAATAATAATAATAATAATAATACATACAGCAACTGCTTTCCTGACATTTAATTTATCCAACATATCCATAAAAGATTCCCAATATTGATCTGTGACATGTCTAGTGAGAGCATTAATTAAACATAAACTATTTGAACATAACACATAATCTGCTGATGCTAAACGTTGAACTAATGTAGGTAAGAAATTTGGTTGATTTATCATTGCATCATGTAATACATCAAATCCATAAGATCTTATTGGTGAAGTAGTAGAGTTTTTATCGGCAGTTACTAATTTAATTATTATTGCGGTAGCTGGTCTACAAATATTTACTAACGTTTGGTCTACCAAGATTTTTATTACCTAAATTAAGTTAATTAAAGTTAATTAAAATCAATTAATTATAAATTTAAAGAGTTAGTTTAATTAATGAAAAAAAAAAAAATTATTACCTTATTTATAAAACTTGTTTCCAAGTCCTCCCAACCATGATCATGCTCCATAAGATTTTGCATCGAAGTTAATGCATAAGCTAAAGTATTTCCAGTTGAATTGATTATTATCCCAATTAATGATTTTAATCCTTCTCTTTTTAAAAATTCATCTGCAAATTCTACTTCCTTTTTTTTTTTTGGAAAAGATAAATTTATTTAATTATTTTTAATTAACAATTTTTATTATATTAATTAAAAGAAAAATGATAATAGCATACTTTAATATATTTTTGAAGTGAAAAAGTGGCAAGTTTTAGAGATTTATCATCAGTATAACATAACTTTTCACATATTTCGGCTGCTTCAATTAATGGTGATGAAACAAGTTTTAATCTTTCATTCTCAGTAACTTTTCTTCTAAGATTCTAAATGAAATTTGATATAAAAAATTTTTTAAATTGACAATAAAATTATAAATAATAATCAAAAAAAAAAAAAATTCTTTTTGTCATAAATTAAGAATGTAATTTTATTGATTTTATTACACTACACCTCATCAGTAATTAATTCTTCAGTATCTTGCAGTCTTAAAGCAAACAATATTGCAGGTTCCGAAATATTAAATTGTTCCATACATAATGTCTTTATAATGCTATTAACTGGTTTTGAAACGTCTACGTAACATTGGACATTAGTTTTATCATATGACACACTAACTTGAGTAGACATTTTTTTTTTCAAAGGAACGAGATTAATTTTAATTTCTGATATAAATTATTATCAAATTCGTGTTATTCTTTTTTGATGAAAAAAAAAAGGAAAAGCGAAAAGAAATTTTTTCGTATAAAAAAACAAATTCAAAAATAATGTAACACACGCATTAACTTTTTATGTACCAATTAATATGTTTTGTAAAATTCGATTTATGAATCTTCCCATAAATGGAATATCGTCACCATTAGCCATGTTCGGAAACAATTATCATTGAATAATTCATTCCGAGCGAGCAATAAAAGATAATGAAATAATTAACTATTTTAAGAAATAATTGAAAAAATTAAAAATGATTTTTTTTAATATCAAAATTTATCATAGTTAATATAAACGTAAACCTACTTTTCTTAATATATGGTCAGGAAAGGAAGACAAAAAATTGGGTTTAATTTACATCGAAACGTAAATTCTGATACAAATTTATTTGTAGATTTTTTTTTTTTTTTTTTTTTTTAAAAAAAAAATAAACTTCTACTTTCTACTTTACATACTTTAAGCGAACAGAAAATGCCTTGTGTATGCCCAGAGTGTAATCAGGAATAAAATTACTATCATAAGCTGTGCAACTCAACACGTTTCAAAAATGATGTTGATAAATGAACAAGTGGAAATGACAATAGATAAATTTATTCAAGAGGCTCAACTAAATGTTGATGATTATGGAAGATGGATACCTTATGATAGGTTTAATGATATTAAACAAATAGCAAAAGGTGGTTATGGTGCTATTTATTATGCTAAGTGGGTTGATGGATATATTGAACAAGGATATTCAGGCCTCTGGTACTCTTTTTTCAAAAAAGGCTTGAAGTGGTATTAAAAAAGGTTTGATGGTATTGTAGATATAAATGAAGATTTTTTTTAATGAGGTAAAGTAATATTTTGAATTAATATGAAAATTTATTTGAAAATATATAATATATATTGATTATAATTTAAAAAATATGTTATTTAGATGGCAATTCTCTTGAGAACAAATGTTTACACATCATTGAGTAAACTTTATGGAATTACAAAGATTCAGAACCTCTCATATATATGATGTTTTTGGAATATTATAAGATGGAAGTCTTAGAAATTATTTAAATAGTAATTTTAATAATATCGATTGGAGGTAGTAAATTATACTATTTAAAAAGATTAGCTGATTATTTCTCAAGCATTCATGATTTAGATATATTTTATTGTGATTTTTATCTCAGAAATATTTTAAAATAAAGTTTGGAAAGTCATTTTATCCATATATATCATTTACAGAAAACAAAAAATTTCCCAAATAAAATCATCTCTGGAGTATTATCTGACTCCTGAATAAGGTTACTGGAAAAAACCTATTTGAGTAATTGACAAAAGGTAAAACTCTTACTTAAAACAGTTTAAACTATTAGCAAAATTTTATTATCTGGTAAAACTATTTTATTTGACAAACTATTAAATTTCATGATTATAAATATATATTTAATTGATACTAGATACAGTATATATTTGCATTTGTTTTATTAGATCTGAAATTTATTAAGTATAAAATTATTTTTTTACTTTATTTACAATTTATGAAATATGGAGCAATTTTAAGATATTAGAAAGCTCTAGTTCTTGGCTACAAGATAATATATATTTTATTCTTTTAGGATCAAGTCATTATATTTTAAGTAAATTTAAATATTAATGTTAAAATTATTATTTTTATTTCATTTGCAATTTATGAATATAAATGAAACATGAAGTGATTTTTTACTAAGGTATTTCTAATATAAATGAAACACTCCGTTTCTTGGCTACAAGATGATATATATATATTATTATTATAGAATTAATATTCATCAAATTATTGCATTTAAAAACTTAAAAAAATCAAAATTTGATAAAAAATTTTGCTCTTATTACAGATTTGCAGCCTACTGTCTAATCCACAGCAAAAAAGTCCCCTTTTCTGTTAAGGTTAAAAAAAATGATACTGTTGATGATCTCAAGGTACAAATCAAAAAGAAAAAACATCTCAAGTTTGAAAACTTTGCACCATATAGACTTACACTATGGAAAGTGAATATTCCTTGCAACTCGCCAGACAAACGAAATACTCTTGAAGCTGACCCAATGTCGACATCAAAACTGTACTAGAGGGTGAGAAACTATCACCTATGGATAAAATTAAAGAACACTTTGATAAGCCCGCAAAAAGCATATCTACATTATTGTCAAACTGTCTACTTCCATCAGTAAATTTGTAAATCTCATAAAGTCATAAAATAAAACTGCACCTGAATAATGTTACTCTGCTGATTACACGAATTATACAAATTATTATAAGTCAAATGTAATAGAAATCACGGCAGTAATATTATATTTACAACATGGAATGTTGGTATACAATTTGCAACATCGACTAACTCGGCTTTTTACATTCTTTTAAACTCCTACTAATCATATCTTTCACAAGATGTTGTCAACAAAATTAATGAAATGCACAACAAAATTACTCAATCAACCTTTGACAAAATATCCATCTCCAAAATTAATATAGATAATTTCCAACGTTTACAACGACATCTTGGTATCAAAATTAATATTACCTCTTTTAATATCCATATTTCTAGTGGCGCATCACCACCAGCTTTTGAATGGAAGAAAAACCAGAACGGCTGCCCATAAAGATGAATACATGACATGGCTAAATGAATACATTCCTTTGAAAAGATCAGATTGTTTGCATGATGTTGAAGGTATCCAAAGACTATTTCATTTGTATAATGATCCCAGATTACCTTATAATATTCATGGTAGAACTGATGTAGTGGCTGCGGAGAAGGCTTCTATTGAAAACAATTGAATTCAAGCGGGTATTCATCCAGTTCTGGGGCTAAAAAGCATGTCGAGACAAATCATGTATTTCAAACCATCACAGAAATGATTGTTGCTGATTTGATTAGCCCAAATAATATAATTGTTTTTGGGATCTTTATCAGATCTAAGAGATCATTGGCAAATATTCTGATTGGAAGATGATAAAAGTTTAAAGGTTTGGAAAGCACCAAGTCGGGATGTTTTTGTTAAAGTGATAAGTATACTCTTAAAAGAGAAAGGTCCCGAAACAATTGCAGGGGACACAACGATCATCATTCCAGCTGCTAAACGTGTTAAGTTGGGTACTTTATTACCTAAATGAATTAAGAGAAGGATGAAAGATGTATATGGATTTTATAACAAAAGAGAAAATATGGTATCATAAAGTCGGAATTGCTACAAAAGTTATCGAAAGTATTCTGACCTTTTCATCAATGTAATAACTAATTGATAATGTTAGAATAAAAATGATTCATGTATTCTCATTTTCATCATGTATTTGTTTTGTTAATAAAATTTCAGCGGGTTGGCACGAGATGTCAAAATTTATGCATTTATTAGTATATATCACGATTTATCTTTAGATAAAATATATAACCATATGTTTTATTTGGAGAAATGATGTTTATTCTAATTTATGTACAGCCATTGGGATAAATTTTTTTCGTCAATCATAAATTTCACTTTCCTTGTAAAATTCTTTTTAGAGTCAAAATAATTCTAAACAACAAATATAAGAGGATAGCACCAGAAATAATAGCACAGCCGAATTATGAATTCTAAGACCTTGAAGCACTTTCGTTGAATTACCTAAGTAGCCAAAATATTTCAAAAAAGTAATATATAGAACTCCTCACGGATCCTGAAACCTTTACGTGTTATTTCATAATAAAAACCATTGGCAATTAAAATTTCGCATACTGGAATATTGAATAATTCAACCTTTATTGTGTGTCATTACATTCACGTTCTCCCAATGACACCCCCCAGCATGTGCTTGACGCCCTCAACATATCTTCCAGATATTAGAATATTTAACTTTAGTTACGTTTTCTGCGTCAACTAAGGATGGAAATTCTCGAAAAAATCTATCATCAAGAATCTGCCTGACAGTATATTGGTGTCCAAGTCTGAGATGTAAAGAATGTTGATTGTTTTCTTTTAGTGTACACCATTCGAGATTAGATACCCTATTATTTGTAGAATCTTCATCGATATGATTCACATATTCTTTGCCTTCTTCCTTGGGACAGAATGCTAATGCCACTAGCGATGAACACAACAATTATTAATTAAGTAATATCCTTAGTAAAAAA
Organism: Diversispora eburnea; assembly: GCA_910592015.1. Lineage (NCBI taxonomy): Eukaryota > Fungi > Glomeromycota > Glomeromycetes > Diversisporales > Diversisporaceae > Diversispora > Diversispora eburnea. The sequence continues at coordinate 2,044 of CAJVPK010000507.1, read as the reverse complement.
TTTTTTTAGTAACCAGATCGCAAAGACGTATAGAAAAAAAAGCTTCTGATAAAGAGGATAATTAGATTTTTTATTCTGTATTTTATTTTTATTTTTACCGCATCAATAAAGCAAGCTCTGGTGGTTCGATTCACATATATACATATATAATTGTTTTTACTTTTGCGCGCGTTTTATGTATATCAATAAAGTTAAATTTAAAAAATGCTATTTGTTTGATTTTTTTTTCACCCTTATTTTCTCAAACAGATCGTAAATTGTTCTAGCTCTTTGATCATATAAATATATATCATCACATGTGTATAAAATATTAATTTCATGAAAACAAAGACTAATATACATTGGCTAGGAGTTAGGATAAATTGCATTATATTATTATAATAAAGTTAAAATATCACTTTGCAATAAATTATGTGAATTCTGTATTCTGTTGCATAACACATAATATTCCTCTGACTTTCACTGTTTTCAATACGTACGGAAGGCACTTTCTCGAATTAGAAAAAAATCCAATACAATGAGCGAAGTTAAAAATATAAAAAATCCTCTGGGATCCTTCATTAGAAATGAAAATGCTCCAATAATTATTGCCTATTAAAATTTCCTGATATAATATTTTTAAAGCAATTAATTATTAAATATTTTTAAATCATTTAAAATAATATTTTTAAATAATTTAATAAATATCACTATTGAGTCATTTAAAAATAAGCTTTCACCAAGGTTTGTGAGTTCATATTCAAGTTCAAGAGCCTATATCAAAACTCAAGAATCCATATCAAGGCTTGTGAGCTTATTTTAAGTAGAGTTGTTAACTGGAGTATAATGTTCTGGCATCAATTCGGGTTATGTATCACTCCATCATGGAGCAGGTTAATATGTCTAGTTTTTTGTACTAACCTAGAGCAAAATATTTTATTATAACCCAGGTTGCTCCAGGTTACTCCGGGTTGCTCCAAGTTACTTTAGTTAATCATTAACAAAATTATCAATCATTAATATATATTGTATATTAGTTATATATTAGTTATAATTATATCATCAACTAATAATTAATTAATTAATTAGTTTATCTTTTTTTGAAATTTTATTTTTTGTTTTCTTTTTTAATACCTTAATGGGATAAAAAAAATTTGTTATTTTTTTTGATTTTGTCATTTTCTTAAAAAAAAAATATTTATTTTTTCTAACTATTCTAATCTAATTAAATAAAAATATTTTTTTTTAAGAAAAAAAGAAAGAGAAAAAGTAGTTCTTTATATATTGTATTTTTCAGATTTTTTGATATCAAAAGGTATGATATCGGGTATATTATATATAATATTATATGAAGTAATATTTTCATATTATTTATGTTCTTAATTATGACACGTTATTTTCATATGTAGTTAAAATATATGTAATATATATTTACTATCTGAAAACAAAAAAAAAAATAAAAAATACATATATCGGGTTCTAGTATTATATATGATAATCATATAATATAGTATTATCAATATGATATAGTATTATTAATATTATATGTATTTTTATTATTAACATTATATGTATTTTAAAGAAATGAATAGAAATGGACCGCAAGGAGGTGTTATGCATATTAAAGAAAGAAAATTGTATTATTAATAATTAAAAAAAGGTATTTGTTTACATATATGCAGGTCAGAGGAGTAATGTGCAACATATTAAATTTAATGTAATAATATAAATTACTTACACTGGTCAAAAATTGATAAAATATACACATATTAGGTACCCGATATATGCATGGTGTGTCCCTAATATCGGGCATATATCGGGTACCTGATAAGTGTAAAAAATATTTTTTTACACTTATCGAGTACCCAATATATATATAAAATATTTTTTACACCTATTGGGTACCTGATATATGCCTGATATTAGGGACACACCATGCACATATCGGGTACCCGATATGTATATGTTTTATTAATTTTCAACCAGTGTTACTATCCATATTAAATAAATCATTACTATATATATTTTATAAAAAATGCATTAACTAAATAAAATTTCTCTAATT
>CAJVPK010000506.1:0-29886 GCA_910592015.1 Diversispora eburnea | reverse complement strand
TTATGGTATATTAATATATATTGCTTGGAGTTTTGAAAAAATAAAAAATGACTTTAAAAAAATGATAATTATTTCGCAAAATTTTCCAATCAAATCTTAGACCCTAATTTTGGAAATTTTTATTACTAAAAAAGATGGGGTCTAGAATAATTTGCCTGAACCCTGGGGGTTCATAAATTTCACCCTGAACCAGGGGTCCAGAATAAGGACGCTCTTTCAACAAAGAGCTCTGTATGTATTTATCTAGTCACATGACTATTTAGATAGATCATATCACGTGGATGGACAGACGGACATTTCTGTACTTATGATCTTGTGAGCTTACCTGAAAATGTGAGTCCTACGCTATGCTCTGGACAATTAAAAACTATTACAAAAATTATTGGAAAATTATTTATAAAAAAAAAAAATATAATTATGAAATATTCTGATTGTTACTAAATTATTTGTTATGATAAAATTATTAAGAAATTCATTATTAAGGTAAGAAAGTTATATGATTTAAAAGTTTTTCGTGAGAAGAGGAATCTCCTTTTCCTCCTTTTTTCACTGGTTATTTTTATACCTTCCAGTTTGTTCTCTTTTTCCTTTTGTTTTCACGTCTAAACACGTTTTCTCCTTTTCCCCGAGGATGACACACAAGAATGAAAGATGCTATGCAAGGATGAGAAATCTGTCATCTAGATGGTAGCATGCTCATCCTCAGGTAACACTGTCATCTTGCTACCATCTCCCGTGACCTTCACAATCCTCGTACAGCATTCCCCGTGGCATTTGTGCTACCTCAGTACAATAGTTTTGTACCGAACAATTTATTTGTTACCCCTCTTTTAAATGATATAATATCGATGTAATGAATTAGATCATAATTACAATTAATGCAATGAAATCAACAATCAGGAATAAATTTTAAACGAATTTTCTCGCGCACAAATAAGATCCCACATTCTTGTTTGACATATATTAGTTTACTCTATTTTTTACAAGATGGTTGATAATGAAAAAATTCCCAATCAATTAGTACTTTCTTTTGATGGCAAAAAATTAGATATTATTACGGGTATCCCTTACAAAATTTCGAGTGACAAACTTTATATTGATGATTGGGGTGGCAATCATGGTTCATCTCCTCGAACGACTGGTGAAAGCCATCCTCCAGAGCATGAAAATTATTTCAGACAGATATTTGTTATCAGGGGAACTTCATGTACAAGAAGATACAAAATATTTATCAATGGAAATTATATGGATAGTTGGGGAGGAAATGTCAATGATACGAAACTCTACCTGAGTTCAACTGATAATCCTCCAGAGCATCCCTGTTATTCTCGACAAATATGGTCATTTTACTCTGCAACTGATTCTAAATCTAAAGAATATCAAATACAGAATGAACAGAATAATCATTTTTTAGATACCCTTGGTAATGGTGGAGGTTTCCGGATCGGTTTCTGGTCTACTTGTAAAAAACCGACAGATGAACATTATTCAAGACAATTATGGAAATTTACTCCAGCTTTTAATTATAAGTTGAATGTTGCAGTTGGCGGCTTCAAGTATAAACTTCCTTCAGACATAAAAAGACAGCAGATAAGAAAAACTCTTCATGAGGATATTCTGAATAATTTGGATTCGTCAGCAGAACTCATCCCAACTTTTAATTTCACAGAAGAATTAACTAATACATATAGCTTTAGTTTTAACAAATCTCTGGAGTTTATACCGGAAACAAAATTAACTACTGTTATTCCCTTTACCGATATTGAAAAAGAATTTAATTTTAAATATAGTTTTGAAGCTAATGAACCGATTACAACTAAGAAGAAAGAATCATATACAATAGCTAAAAAAGTCAAAGTACCACCCAATTCTTGTATAAAAGCTATTGATTACATTGATTTCGTGGAAAATATTGAAATTCCTTATGAAGCTACGGCCGAAATAACAGCCATAGGCGATCGTTACAAAAAAGATGGTACAATAATTAAGAATGCTAAAGTTGATTCAGATGCTGTAAAATTATTTTTAAGAGAAAATAATTTCCAAGGCGAAATACTTAGATCTGAAAAGAATTTCGTTTTAGTCAAAGTACAAGGCACATTCCGTGGGTCATATGTCTTAAGGACTTATAGAAAATTAGAAGACATGAATGTCGAAAGTATGTGTGCAATGAGAATTTAAAAAGTTTGCACAAAATAAAAAGTCGTACATTAACAATTTTACAATAAAATTCAATTATTGAGTTTCGTGTTTTTTATTACTTTGAAATATATATAAATAGGTTTTAAATCTGTGAATCGGCAAGAAATTCAGTTGGGAATCAGCCAATGTGTTTAATACAAAATTATAAAACTATATGTAATAAACAAAATAAACAAAAATAATACTAATAAATATATTTTTAGATTTCTGAAACTGTTGTAGTAAATTTTATTTCTTTATTACTGCATTACAGGCTTAGTATCTGGATCATATATAAAGTTTAGACACTAATTTTTAAAGAAAGTTTATAGTAAAAATAATATCGAAAAACTTATATTAATGTAATTATCATGTATAAATGAACTAATGAATACGTAGTACTTTTTTGAAATGTCCATAAAGAGTATTTTAGTACCAAAATCAGGCTAGTAAAATATTTTAAGATCTTAGATTTAATAAATAACTTGTATAACCCTCTTTTGTCCTGTTTGACTTTCATTTTCAAAACATAAAACAATTCTTATTTTTCACAGTAAAAATATGGTTAATGAATTCCCAATAAATTTGTGCTTTCTTTTGGTTGTAAAGAATTAAATATTATTATGGGTATCCTTACAAAATTTCGAATGACGAACATTATCTTTATGATTGAGGTAGCAGTCATGGTTCATCTCCTTGTGAAAACCATCCTCCAGAGCATGAACATTATTTCAGACAAGCATTTGTTATCAGGGGAACTTCATGTACAGGAAGATACAAAATGTTTATCAATGGAAATTATATGGATAGTTGGGGAGGTGGCAATTGTGCAAAACTCTTCCTGAGTTCAAATGATAATCCTCCAGGGCATCCCTGTTATTTAAGACAAATATGGTCATTTCACTTTGCAACTGATTTTAAGAATAAAGAATTTCAATTACAAAATGAACAGAATAGTTGTTTTTTTAGATACCTTGTCAAAGACCAACAGATGAACATTATTCAAGACAATTATGGAAGTTGACTCCGTCTTTTGATTGCAAGTTGAATGCTGTAGTTGACAACTTCAAGTATAACCTTTCTTCAGACATAAAAGACAGCAGATAAAGAAAACTCTTCACGAGGATATTCTGGATAATCTGAATTCATCAGCAGAATTTATCCCAACTTTTAATTTTCAAGAAGAATTAACTAATACATATAGCTTTAGTTTTAATGAATCCCTGAGTTTATATCAGAAACAAAATTAATTGCTTTTTCCCTTTACCGAAATTGAAAAAGAATTTAATTTTAAATATAGTTTTGAAGCTAATGAACCGATTACAACTAAAAAGAAAGGATCATATGTAATAGCTAAAAAAGTCAAAGTACCACCAAATTCTTGTATAAAATCTATTGATTACGTTGATTTTGTGAATAACGAAATTCCTTTTGAAGCTACGGCTGAAATAACAGCTATAGGCGATCGTTACAAAAAAGATGGTACAATTATTAAGAATGCTAAAGTTGATTCAGATGCTGCAAAATTATTTCTAATAGAAAACAATTTCCAAGGCAAAATAATTTAGATCCGAAAAGAATTCCGTTTTAGTCAAAGTACAAGGCACATATGTCTTAAGGACTTATAGAAAATTAGAAGACATGGTTCCTAAGGTTCCTGAAAATACTGTTTACAATGAGCATTTAGAAAGTACGCGTACGTGACTACTGTTGAGCTTTCATTTCAAAACGTAAAATAGTATCTGCCTTGACAATTCTTGAAATATTTTTTACAGTAAATAATGAAACAATGTTATGTTTTCCATGGCAAAAAATTTGATATTATTTTCAGTCTTGCAAATTTCAAGAAAAGAGAAATTATATTATTATTTGAGTGGTGATTCATGTCTTTTCCTTGTTAAGTCTAACCTCTTTCCGGAGAATTTCTGTTATTTAAGACAAATATGGTCGTTTTACTATGCAATTAAATCTAAAGAATTTCAAAGAGAACAATTGCTTGAGGTAGCGGTGGCGGAGGCTCATGTTTTTTTCATGTTCTTAATTGTAATAGACCAACAAATATATTATTCTGGGAATACTTTATAGCGAAAAAAAAGCTTTAAAAGAATTAATTTAAGAATAATAAAGAGTATAAAAGTTTATATTATTATTATAAGTTTCTAAAAATTTTTTATACTTTTAAACTACGTATATCTTTAACATTTGTTGGATCATTAATTATTTCTTTCACTAAAAATAAATATATTTTGATGGTGATAATAAAATGAATAGAAAGGAAAAAATGTATACCCAACTGGAATAAATGTATCAAATCCTTTTACTACACTCAAAAGAAGCCCACGTTTATTTGCTTCTTTATTTTTATTTTTTATTTTATTTAATTTTGTTTTACTTAATCATTTAATTTTTATTTTAATTATTTAATTATTTTTATTTTATTTAATTTTTTTTTTTTTAAATTATTTAATTGTTATTTTAAGAGCTAATAAAGAAATGTTACGAATATTTGAAATATTATGAAATAAACAATATATATCAGACAATTTCGAGCTAGCTACTTCCACGTATACATATTCTTGCGACTTTTTCAATAAAGAATATTTTTATATCAGCAACTAACCAGTAATATTACTAAGTTTATCAGGATTTCCAATAATTACTCATAATTCAAATTATACAAAAAAAATGCATTCAATATTTTTATTCTCGTATTTTCATTTTTTTTCATTATTCCTTATTTAGTGTTTATTTATTTACAGAACAGCATTTTACTTTCACGATGCATTATAAAATGAAGTACTCGTCTAGTCTACTTATGGTCATTATATAATTTCTCTCATATTAAAAGAGAATTAGTGCGTGTATAACAAATCAAAAACTCAATCCTAACAATAATGCAAATTCTTAAAGGAAATTTGATCATTTTTAAGAAGAAATTCATTGGTAACATGCGTTAGAGAAAGTTTGGTAATAATTAAATAAGAACTCATAAAATAACAACAACAACATTAAAAACAAATCTATGAAAATAAATCCAATATTTAATAATTCTTTCTCAACTAATTCTTTAAAAGCGTAACTATAATAAATATCAAGTTTTAATAAAATTTATCATCACAATTCTTCTAATTCTTCTTCAAATTGCAAATAAGGTATCAAAAAATTCAAAAACTTCGATAAATTTAAAAGTTATTCGAGCCAAAGAGGAATACTATTTGAAAAATCGATCAAATTTCTTTAATAATAAGAATCACAATTAACATGAAGAAGGAAGTTTTGAAGTAGTTAAAATTAATTTATTATTGTTATTATTATTATTATTATTTGAATTCATCCAATATTGAACAATATATTACTATTTTGATGCTTTTAATTTATTTATTATAGACAATTATACAATGATCGTATAAAAATATTGTATAACTCATTAGATTCTTTCATTGATACAATTCGAATGGTAGTTTTTTCATCCTGATCTGATAAATATTGACCAAGTTATCATTGATTAAATTTTCATGCAAAATGTATAATCTAGGAATTTTATACAAAACTTTAAAAAATGATAACTCGGTCAATATCTATCCAATCTGGATAAAACAACTACCATTCAATTCACCTCAATGAGGGGAATTGAATAATAGCTGTTATATTCGATTTCATCTAATATTGATCAAGATATCCTATTTCAGTGTCTTTATTTTATTTATTTTAGATAGTTATTTAATGGTTGTAGAATAAACTTATTAGAATCCTTATACTAAGTCCATTCGAATGGTAGTTGTTTCATCTTGTTCTAATAAATATTGATCAAGTTATTGCTGTCTAAATTTTTGTAAAAAAATTATAAAAGGATTTACAAAAATTTTCATAAATTGCGAAAATATTAATTTAATCTATATAGAAAATAAATTTTTAAAAGTTCAGGAAATTTTTTTTCTATTTTTTTCTATTCTCGAAAGTTATTCCAGTATCTGGCAGTATAGCAAAAGGTCCATAATATCCTTTTTTCTCCATCTTTCCACTTGGAGTTTTAATGTGATAATTTAAAATTAATTTATGCATAAGAATTTTAATTTCATTTACAGCAAAAAATCTGTTAAATAAATAAATAAATAAAAATTAATAAATTTCATCAAAAAAATTTTGAAATTTATTATAAAAATAAAATATTAATTAACTAAATAATATTTAAATACCAACCTTCCAGGACAAGCATGTTTTCCTGTGCCGAATATAAGATAATCTTTATCAGTTTTTGATGCGGGAAAATTATTTTCCAAACCATGATAAGGAAGGAATGAGGTATTGTGATGGATATCCTTTAAATAACCTTGAACCATACGATCTATCAGATGAGATTTTTTTTTTTTTAAAAAAAAAATTAATATTTTCAATATTATCAAATGGAAAAGATTATTAAAATAAATAATAAAGAAATTTCTAAAATGATACCTTTTGGAATTGTCATTCCATTTTTAAGTGTATATGTTTCCATACATTTGTGAGGAACGGGAGCTATTTTTTAAAAAATTATTCTCATTATTATTCTTAAGTACTTATATATATATATATATATACACATATATACATAATATAAAATTTACATACCCAAAAAGTCAAAAGTCCTTAAAATTTCTCTCACAAAACTATCCAATTTCACCATTTTGTTAATATGTTGAAGTGATAATTCTCCATTACTTTCTTTATCAATTCTTACTTGTTCTTCATAAATATCATCCCATAATTCTGGTCTTCCTGCAAAATCTATTATAACCATAAAAATAATATATTAAGATTATATAAAATGATTATAATTTAATGAATATAAAATATCTTTTTTTTTTACCATAAAGAGCACAAGTAGTATAACGAGTAGTGGTGTGAATAGAGGCAACAACAATAATAAATAAAAATTCACAGATTTTATTTAAGTAATCATCAGTAATAACTTTTGTTTCGTATTTAGGATTATTCAAATAACATTGAACTATATCCATCTATCATTATTAAAATAAAATTAATTTTTCTTTAATAGTGTTGAAGTTATGTTAAATTTTTTTTTTAATACTCACAGGTGGTTCATATTTATTACCAAGAATTTTTTTCTCTTTCAATCTTTTCTCTAATTCAGGTTTCAAATGTTTCTTTAAAGTGAGCAAATGTTTCCTAATTGGATTCCACCCAAATCTAAGTGGTAAAGTGATAGCTTGGACATGGAGATTTGGATGAATAAATGAAAGGATGGGAGGTATTTCGAGGATTGATCCAAAATCCTTGGTAAAATCAGCAAAAGCTTTGACCACGTCTTCATTTTTTGATATTTCCTTTAATATAAATTAAAGATATTATGATATTATCAATATTTATAATTTACAATTTATCTTACCTGTCCAACTATGATATCAGCTACTGGGCGAGCGATTATTATTGAGAAATTATTATTCGCTATTAATTTAGGGACTAAACAAATAAAATAAAATAATTATTATTATTGTCATTATTATTTAAAAAAAATAAAAATAAAAATAAAAATAAACCAAAGCGAATAAAAGTGACTTACCAGAACAATCTCCAATTTCCTTATTAATAGAGAATAATAGTTGTTTTTGCATTCTTCCAGTGTATAAAGATAATTTCGGAGTAATTCCTTCACGTATTGTTTTGATTACTTGTTCCATCGTTTCAAGATCATCAAAACTTTTTAAAACACGATACAAAGGAAATGCCTAAGTTTACCATGTATAATAAAAATACAATATAATAAGCATAGCATCTAAAATAAATACGGTATTTTATTTTTGAAATTTGATTGATTAAATTTATTTACATCTCGCGTAGCGACGAACAAACTAAAAGCATTGTTTGTATAAACTTCATGAGCAACTTCGCTTCCGGCTACAGTAGTCACCTGACCGAATACATATATATTGAAAGGATCACCGTACTACGCGTGCAAATTTTTTGTTAATTTATCTTTTTTTTTTATTTTATTTTGATCGTGATTATTAGGAATGAGTTATTACTTTTTGTTTACATTCGGCCAAAAAATTATCAACATTAAATAAATAATCTAATGTATGGCCAATTATTGGAATTTTATAGGGAACCATTGGAGGTTCATTCTGAAGGAAAAAAAAAAGAAGAAATTTGTTAAAAGTAAGTATTATATGACAAAAATTATAAAAATACTTACTTCACTTATTCTTGGATTATTAATCAAATAAATAATATAGATCGCTATGATTACCCATACATAGGCTGGAAATATTTCAAAAGAGAAATACATTTTTAAAAAATATCACAAAAATTCTAAATTTTCGCATATACAAATAATTTTTTGAATGCAGATCATTATTTGAATCGATACCAAAAATGTCATAATTTTTCTCTTATGTAAATGATTTTTTTGAATGAAAATTGAATTTTTTAAACGATACCTTTTTGTTTGATTAGTCAAATTAAATTGACAAAAAATGTCAATTCTAATTTATAATTCATTTCTAATTATCGGTGTTTCAGAATGGGATTTATAGTAGTACGATTGTCTTAGTTACAAAAACAATCAGAAATTATAGATACTTATAAATAATATCTCTTAAACCGTCTAGCGGGCAAATTTGCACGCTAAAACATAGTAGCATGTGAAAACTGAATAATTTCTTTTAGTATTAAATAATTAGAAATAGAAGTTTTGATGACTAAAAATTTTCTGAAAATAGTATAATAAAATTTTAACATTAATTAGTCTATACATATATAGTTGATTCCATTTTGACGAAATTATCATTTAAGTGATACGTAGTACGTATTTATAAAAATTTAAAACATCTAATCGTTTTGACTGATTTACCATACATTTAATCGTATTATACTAATTTGACCGAGAATGGCAAGTACGAACGATTCTTTTTTAATGTAATTAGTTAAATCTAATAGATTGAAACATGTCACATTGTAATGAAAAAGTTTTTATTATAATATTAGAACGAATTAATGATTAAATTATGTATAAAAGTTTTAGAATCAAATTATTAATAGTTTTGACAAATATTAGAGGAAGAAAAAAAGTGCAACTTTTAAGTAAATTTAAAGATATTTTTTTTAGGAATGGTATATCTAAGATTGTGGAATGGAATTTTCATTATAATTTCATGCAAAATAAGGGGGTGGTGGCTCATCCACGTTATTCACATTATTCATGTGATTTATGTTATTCACGTTAACATTATTCGAGATGATTAAATACTAAAATAAAATTAAAAAATAAAAAATAATTAAATGTTAAGTTTTTAAAATATTAAAACATTAAAATATACATTATATTATAATATTTTAATAAGTTAATAATTGAAATATTTACAAATTGATTGATTTGATTAATTTCTGTTTTAACTAATTTCCAATTGATGTTTTTTGAAAAATCTTCGTTGTTGTATTTTCTTAATAATTTATTTAAAAATTTCAATTGCTACATTAAAAAATAAAGATATTTATAAATATTATAAATAAATAAATAAATTAATTAATATAGATGTAATAATATATAATATTGTGCCTCACAACACACAATAATAATAACAAATAATTACCAATCTTCCGTTACGAATAAAGAACCAATAAACGACCAATATTATGATAATAGCAAAAGAAAATGCAATACCATAAATAACTTTGTCATCAATATTTGGGATAAATAAAAATGTAAAAAAGATAATTGATATGATTAAATATATAACCATATTATAAAATTGAAGTTTGCGTGAAGTGGCATTAAATTTGTTTATTCTAGATGTATATTCTTGAACTGTAAACTTTTTTTTTTTTATCATATAAACAATTAAATAATTAATAGATAATTAATTATACAATATAAATGATATAATATGAATGAAATAATTTTAATATTATGGTATATTTGATACTTACATATTCATTAAGACGTTGATTATACGGAGTATATTTAATTATCCAATTCGTCAAATATAACCTTACAATTTCTCTTTCAAAATATTGACATTGATTTCGATTTATATTTTGATATTGAGATTGTCTAATTAGTTGAATTAGTGGAATTGGTTGAATCGGTTGAATCGGTTGAATCGGTTGCATTGAATGTTGATATAAGTATAATTCCATTTTCGTAAATTTCATTCATATGGTTTTAAATAATTTAAATTTTCATGAAATAAATAGATTTTGTTAAGTGAATAATATTGGGAACCTTATTAACTATTAACGAGAGAAAAAAAAGAATGAATCTAATTTCTTAACTTCTAAAAATAATGAAAAAAAACAAAAACGACGATCACTCGACAACTCAAAAGAACAGATATAAATATATATACTCAAACATTTTGCGTATATTCCCGTTTTGGGCCATTCAAATCATATTCTCTCTTCATAGTTAATTAATGATTATCTCATTCATTTTGGTAAATTATATATAAAACTATTTAAAGCAAGAAATATAATGCACACCTAATGATACTTGAGAATGATATTCGTTTAAAATTTAAAGGTTTATAATTCAGACAATAGATCTGAAACTTTTACCTTGTGATAAAAATAAGATCATGACTAAATACATTTCAGAAAAAGTAAATTTTTTTAAAAAAATTGATGATCATATAATCAAATGATGTAATATTATGAAACTCTTGCGAATGATTAATGATTTAAAGAAATAATTTAGAAATAATTTAATTGAAGATTAATTAAAAAGTACAACGTCTATCTTTCACTAATGTAGACACACGTTTGTTGCATCTAAATAGTTAATAGCTTTATAGATTTCGAATTGTATTTTTTCCCTTATATTTCCTCAATTGTAATTACCTATCGGCTATCTACATTTGTTTATCTATAATAAAATTTTCTGGATTTAATAAACTTTATGCATGAGAATTCTCAGAAAAAATCCGAGTAATATTTTTAACCGTTTATTATTTTGTTTAATATACATACAAATGTGACACAAATAGTCTCTTTTATTTGTTTAATAATTAATTAATCTGAATTCCTCAAAAAAAATATTCCTTCTCCCACATATTTCAGCAACTGTAAAACCATACGATTAAAATAGCAATTTCTGCTTTGCCCTTCAATGCAATATATAAATTTCACATTCGAGCATTCAAATTTCCAGTAGTTCCTTATAATTCTTATTATTTCTTGATTCCCTATTATTACTATATTATTTCAACATTTTTTTTTTTGCAAAGATGTCCTCAGTTCCATATAAATATCCTTTTGTAGAAGTTAAAAATATTGAGATTGAAGTCGGAAATTTCGTTGCACAAGTCGATTTGGAGCATTTTTGGATTGGAGCCTTTTGAATTCCTAACCCCAACTCACTTTTACCTAATAGATCTGGTGAAAATCGCATTATACCAAGAGTGGCCAATTGCTTCTTTCAATTTAAGCGATTTATTGCTCATTATTCCAAAGAACATAAGATAATTGGACATAATAATCAAACTATATTATCGAGGTCTCAATCTATACTTTGGAGAATGATTTCGGGTGAACAAAAACAATTTTTTCAGGAATTTATACGAAGAAGCGCTTAAATTCCAGAGACAGAATTATCCAGAATATACTTTCCATCCCAAAAGATTAAGATCTAACCTCAAATTGGAAAAAGAAGGTATTTTAAATTGAGAATGAAAGGTATTCAAAGGTGAAGAGACGAAGAAAAATGAAATATCCCAAAATTAATTGAGAATGTAGAGGTGATATATATAGAATATTAAAAATATCAGACTTTGAGAATATTTGTTCCTCATGATTTTGTTTCTCATCATTATAATTTGATCTCTTGACTTGATCACGGTTTCAATATTCATATGAATTACGAAAAAAGGAGTTAATTCTATCGGATAATTTTTTTTTATTTTTATATAGAAAATTATTTTATGGGGTGATTTTAATTTAAAATACTTGATTATATTTCGTATGATTAATTAATAAAATATTAAATTTTGGTGGCTTTTAATTCAAAAAATACTGTGAAACCATGCGTAATATAATTATTTTAATGTATTTATCTATAAAAATAATACCTCGTAAAATCAATGTTAAAGAACAAAAACTTGATAATAATGGAAGAATGATGATGGTGGGTGGGATGGAGAAATTGACTTTATAAAAGAAAACTCCAATTTTGAACAAATAAAAACCTAAATCTTTATTAATTTCTTATTGTTCAATTACGCAATAATATCTTATTGTTCAATTACGCAATAATATCTTATTGTTCAATTACGCAATAATAGAATAAATAAAATATAACGAAGATCGAATTAAGAAGAATCATATCATTACAATCTAACTTTTTAAATCAAAAAAAAAAAAAAGAAACTCCATAATGCTTAATTTGTATCAATGTTTCAATTTTTCATCGTAATCACTGATATCCACCATTTAACAGTAAGTGCATTGGAAGAACTATTATAGATGCTAGACATAAATGTATTTTTTTTTATCCTAAGTTACTTAAATTATTGAATGATATTAGGGTGCTGTAAAAAGATATATGTACTTTAGAAAATTATAATTATTCACGGTTTGATTATTCCTGAAGGTTTAGATACAATTATTATAAGAGAGTTGCAAAGAAAGGCATGGAGGTTCTTGGATTTATATAGAAATGGAATAATAGATGAATTTGTTGAATTATAAATTTCCTGAAAGGTGTCTTGTGTTAGTAATAACAGCCTTTGTATAATTGCGACAAAAACGATTAATTCATTTGTTAATATATAATAATATATCCTTCCCAGATAAGTTTAACGATGTTATTATTTTTAGTTGTTATTTGATTTTGAGTAATTTTCTTTAATACAATAAACTTGATGAATTAATATTGAGAGAGATTCTTTGACACAGTAGTAATTAAATTTTTTAATATGTTCGTGACTAAAAAAATATTAAAATTATTAATTAAAAATTATATAAATTAATAAAACTATTTTAAAGATGAGAAAAAAAAAATAAATCCTTGAAAAAATTATCAATTCTTACAATTCCTACACTTGCTCTTGTAAGTAAAGAATATATATACATTTATAAAATAAAACTAACGATATCAAAAGAATTAGAAAAGGAGAAAAAATTGAGGAACAAAAGAAAAATGAAAAATAATAATATTTCTTATTCCCGACTCTAAATAATTTTCTATGATCACTGCTGCATATTCTTCCTAAGGCCATTTCGACATCAATCACACAAATGGCAACCAATTGTATAACACATCATTAATCAACGGCCAATTATTTGTCATTATCGTCGGTCTCCCCGTGTTTAAGATAAAACCAAAAATTCCCCTGATTTTTAACCATATGTTTATTTTTGTTTCATCATTGTATGCAATATTTAATTTACAAATTCCTTCTAACAGATATTAATAAATTTGGTAAAAATGTTATATAAATTATTATCATCTTCCGAAAATAGATATATTTATCTCGTATTGTATAAATAAAAATTAAAAGTTTATTTATAGAATTAATAAGAATAATATTAAATTATCATATATTTTATCTAAAGAAAATTACTTTGCTTATCAAAGATAGAATTTGATAGAGGCGACCACAATATCTTTTATCATGATAATATTATTTTTATCATGTTGAAAACTGTTTATCTGTCCCTATTTTTGATTTTCATTCTTTGTTGATAATAACACGAATACCGATGAAGATTCTTAACGGTAAATTTTAGCTAGTTTATAAACGGACATTACCAATTTTGGCTAGTTCATTTTCCACAAAATTTAATTACCTTTTTTTAGTGTCACGATTTAATAATTTATTTTCTTATCATTATTTTCATTATTAGCATGATTTGTTTTTTAACAAACCTATCATATATGTAAAGTATTGTTATGGTAAACAATAGAAGGCAATATCAAATATATGCGATATGCATACCTTCTAAGGAGAACATACATAGTTATTAAAGAATAATGTTATCGATATGTTCCTTAAATGTATATTATAACCTTTGAAACATAGGAGATGCATAATGGTATTATTGTGGATAAACATAATATGAATCTCTTCGTGAATAATATTAACGTATTGTTTTTTTATGATTTTATTAATTTTTTGAATCTGATGAGAATTATTATAAATATGGCCTCTTTGCTAGCTTGTTTTTTACAACAACAAAAAGATCCTTTTAATCACGAAGAAAAAAAAAAATTAATTCCATATTTAAAACTTTGAAAGTTTCTTTAAAAAAAAAAAACTAATATTACATTATAAAAAAAAATATATTCGTTCTCTCCATATTTTTAACTCCTAAAGTTCTAAAAACTTAAAAAATCACAATTTAAAAATGAATCCAAAAATCGTTGCCACTCCTTCTACCACTACTACCAACGCTACTGAAAAACCTTCCGGAGGCGATCCAACCAATTATTGCTCTATAATGCAATCCTCCAGACCTATTATTCTTGGAGCTACTGAGAAACCTGGTGGCGGTGATCCAACCAACTACTGCTCTATAATGTAATGTCACAAATTGACACCATACCAGTTGACATCAGTTGCTATCATAAGCACGCGTCATAATGACTAGTGTAAATATTTAAAATTTTATTTATTGTGTATTATAAATTTTAAAAATTTAAAATGTAATATTAGTCTTTTTTTTTTTTTTTACTTTCTTTAAAATTTAAAAATTCTGATTATTTTTTAAATTACATTTAACTTATCCTCGGGTTAGGAATGTTTTTATGTTATTTATTCAGAAATTCTTACTTTAATTTTTAATGTAATCTTCTAATTACAATTAATAAATAATTAATGGTTTTAATTTTTTTTTTGCTAAAATTAAAAATTGTTTAAATTTATTATGTTTGTTTCATATCGCAAAAAAAAAAATCAAATAATATCAAGTGATTATATTATGTACTGGTAATTATTTTTTTACAGTTTAAGTCAACAATAGTTCTCTTTGTGTTCAAATCATAGATTTTATCGTATATCCTAAATATTTACCTTTGTCCATAATAAAAGTACGCTTTCCCGCCTAAAACAAAACACTTTTATATAATTTTTACATATGATAAAAAATAAAAATAAAATAAATAAATATTACACTTAAATTTATTTAAATTATATGTAATCAAACAATAAATCTATTTTAATTATTATTCTTTTATCATTACAAAATGTAAAAATAATTTTTATAACAAATATAAATAAATTCAACCAAAAAGAAAATATACAATACATACAATACATATATATGTACAAGAATAAAAATTCAAGATACAATCAAAAAAAAACTTATAATTTAAATAATATTCTTTAGAGTTGTATAAATAAATAATTTAATTTAATTTTAATTTAATTAATTTAATTTAATTTAAGAAAAGAAGAATAATGATTACGATAATTTAAAAAATCTCATTCATCACCTTCATCCATATCATCAGCATTAGCGAGTAACCCTTTCAATTCTCCTCTTTCATGAAGAATTGAGATGAATTCTCTAATAAATGGACCATAATCAAATGTCCTTCTTTCTTTTTCTACCTAATAATTTAATAAATCAAGAAATAAGAAAACAATAATAGCAGTAAATAATAGAAATAGTGTAAACAATACCTCTTTCATTTTTATTTCTCTATCAATGGCCTCCAGTAAAAATTTGATTTCATTCACCGCCTTAGCTCTTGTCCGTTCAATCTTCTCAACGTCATCATAATTTTTCATTAAATTTGTAATATCGATGTCAACATTTCCTCTTTTTAATAATTTCAACTCATCATCATCTGTAAGTGTTTCTTCAATCTAAATCATAGATAAAACATAAATAAAACATAAATAATAGTTCTAAATAAAATAATTGGTTACGATAATATAAATAACATATAATATACATCATCGACATTTGTCTCTCTCCAAGTTTTACTAAGCTCATCTAATCTATTTTCGGCAATTTTTTTAATATACAAACAATCTTTCACACGATCGAGGTATATGCTATTTTGATCCTTCGTGATAGCAAGGAGAACATATTCAACTATTTAAAAATATGACAAAATATCATTCTGTATTATAAAAAGAATTGTAAAAAATATTTTGTCAAAGTAATAATCAACCTTATTAAAAAATAATTTTGATTAAAAATTTACCTTGTTCAGCGTGAAATCTACGAAAACAAAGGAGTAAACAAAAATTTAAATTGTTATAATTAAAATTTTTTTCTTTGACTACATTTAAAAAAATAAAAATTTTTCATTTATATTTACATATCAATGCGTTCATTTATAACACCCCGTGCAGCATCATACCATATTTTTTCATCCGTATAAGTTCCTTAATAAAAATTAAAAAAAAATTAAAATCAAGATAAAAATCAAAATTAAAAACAAACGAAAAACAAAGAATAAAAATTTACCTATTTTAATAGGACGAGGATAAAGACCATCCAATTGCCAGACCTCTTCATCTACGGGAACATATGCAATATAATGATAAACTTCTCCTTTCTCTTCATTAGAATTATCTTTTTTTTTCTTATTGTCTTCTTCTTCTATAATCAATGAATCTTCGGGATGTCTATTTTTTTTTTTTTATAAAAAAAGAAAAAAGAAATTCCTAAATCACATATAAATTTTTTTTTGGTTCAAAAATTTATTAAGTCTTTTTTACAACCTTGCCATTGAATTATGAATTTGGCGAAAATTAGGATGAGTTGTAATTGAAAAGCCTCGTGTCTATAAAAAAAAATAAAACAATAAAGTAGAATTAGATTAGATCAATAATAATAATAATAATATAATCTTGTATATTTACAGCTGGAGGGAGATCCCAAGTGAATTCCTTAAATTCTTTTAATTCTTGTTCAATCTCTAATTGAGGACAATTCAAAGCAATATTTAATACTGCTAATGTGGCACAAGCATTATCAACAACCTATTACGTAAATTGTTATTTTTATTATTAAATTTGTAAATTCTTAGAATTGAACAAGAAAATGATAATTGAACTGATTGAATTAATTGAATTAATTGAATTAATTGAATTAAATTTACCTGATTAGCAAAATAAACATTGGGTGGATAATCTTCAAGGAATTCTTCATCATAATCAACATTATCATTTAATAATCCTCCTTTGGTTTCATTCATCTTAAAAAGGAACACAAAACCATAAATTTCTCTGAGTAAATTAAAATTAAATAACTATAAAATTTAATAAATTTGAAAAGCAGAATAAAATTTCTAAAAAAAAAAAAAATAATAATAATATTTGAAGTAACTAAAACTAAAGAATATTGAAAGATATTAATAATAAATAATTATTTAATTTACCCACCCAATATCATCAAAGTTATCTTGTTGGTCAAGAACAAATACCTCCGTTGCTTTGGCACCTTTTATTCCTAAGCTATTCATCAACGCAGTGAAAAGTGCTTGAAAGTTGAAAAATAATTTTCAAATATTTCAAGTTATTTATGTATTTTCAAAAATAAAAAATAAAAAATATAAAAATATTAAATATTAAATATTAAAAATATAATACTTGGTTCGGACTGTAGCTTTACCCAAGGACCTTCAGCTCGTTCTTTATGACTTAGTATAAGAGAAGACATTTTTGACTTGTGTATTTCCGAAAAGATATTATTATAACTTTGTCGTCGAATATTATTATTATTTTTTTTTAAATTATCGAAGAATACAATATATAATAAATTAATTCAAAAAATACAAAAATAGAGGTAAATTATGTTCAAAAAAATAAAGATAATTTCAAAAGGTAATTTTTCAGAATAAATTTTAATAATAATTTTATAAAATTAATCAATTACAAAAATTTTTGTTAATTTATTTCATATTTGTTAATAATATGAATATAAATGTAGTCATAACAGATGGTTTGCTTTAATATATATATATGCATAAATTTGAAAATTGAATAAAAAATCAAAATAAAAGTTGTATCACTTCAATGAACCTAAAATATCCATTAATTCTATTAATTCTACATAAATTCTATAAATTGAACGATCAGTACGAACTTAAACATGTTAGCGAACATTATTTTTATAATGAATACCTTTGACAGTTAAGTAAATCAATTAAATCATATTAAAGTTACATTGCAATTTACATTGTGCATTCTATTATTTGGTTACATGTTGCTTTTGATAATATTATTGAAGAAAAAAAAACATAATCCCAAACCCATTTATCTAAAAGGGAAAAAAAACCCCCTTAATCCCAATTATATTAAAAAGAAAAAAAAAAAAAACTCCCTATAATCCTAACCACATGTTTAACCATCACCATCTAAAAGACCTTGGGTTTTTAGAATCTTATTCAATTCATCTGCTTCCATCGGAATATAACATATTTCTTTTCCGTTATTAGAATTTCTTATCTTGATAATCTCGTGGCCACGGAATTCATTCAAAAACTTATTGAAATTGGTCTCGCTACTAACAACAAATGTTTCATGGCATCTTTTATATAACTCACTACGTTCCATACCCACATCTTCGATTTTATTAACACCATCATCTTCTCCTGATTGATATGATGATTGAAATAATTGATGTTGATCAATTTGATGAATTGCCAATATTTTAAACATCATCTTCTTATTTTCAGTTGAAATTAATAATACTTCTTTAACTAAGTTAAAGGAAGAATTATTCAAATTTTGTTTTCTCTTCTTGGTTGGTCGTTGATTTTCTTCTTCTTGTTGTTGTTGTTTTTGTTGTTGTAATAACTCAGTATCATATCTTTTGAATGATGCGATCTCGGACCAAATAAAATTAAATTTATTACATTTATCTTGGTCGAGTAGAACTGGGAAATTAACATTATCCACAGTTGCAATAATGCAAATGTTGGAACTGTTCGCTAGTTCAGCAAGACAATTTAAATTCCGAACGTCACGAAATATTGGTCCATCAAGATTATGAACGAGTATAAATAAATTCTCGTGAAGACGATCTTCGTCGGAAAAGTAATTTTTAATTAGAACAATTTTCTCTTCTATGGTTTGATATAATCTTAATTCAGGAATAACTTCTTCAAGAAGTTCAAAAATTCCTGGAAAATCGAATTCCGAATCAAATCCGGGGATCCTTATTATTGGTTGAGTATTTAAATGCTTAGCGGCAAATTCATCAAATAAAGTTACCTTCGATCCATAACCATAGAAACAAAGATTAAATCCTGCTTGTAACTCAGAACACCATTTTGGAAATTGTCCTTTATATTGTTGATAAATTAAATCAATTTGTTTTTCATGTCCAGGTGAAATCTTATTAATAATAAAATTATTATATTGAGCTCCATCTAATGTTCTAAGATCAGGAATGTTGTTTCTGGAAGTTGGTGATGGTTTAACGTTCTCTTCAAAAAATAGGTTATATGAATCAAGATCACTAGATGTTCTTTTCTTTGTGGATTTATTTTTATTTTTATTTTTAATAGCATATTGATCCCTTTTCTTCTTTCGAAATTCATTATTATCAATCATTATTTCTACCTGGACATTTGGGATTTCCGATTTTTGAGATCCCAAATGTTCAGGTTGAAGTACTGATGATGAATCACTCGGCATTCCGACTTGCTGAGGTGTAGTTGGTTGTTCTATAATTAAAGATTTTAAATAAGATGGTAAATGTTTTCTACCAGGTGTGCGTGGAGTCTTAATAACACGAATTGGTTTTCGTATAGGAGTAAAAATATTTTGGAAACGATAAGGAACGGGAATATTTTCGTTATTTTCATTATTATTAGGTGGAATTGAAGGATGATTAGTAACGGGAATATTTTCGTTATTTTCATTATTATTAGGTGGAGTTGAAGGAAGATTGGTGACGGGATTAGTGAAGGTAGAATGAATGGGAACATGGTTAGCGGAAGTAATGTAATTAATTTCATTGGGTGGGTAAGAAATATAAGGGCCATAGATTGCTTGCGTAGGTCCGATAAAACGTAAATGTAGGTCACGCAGATAATAAAGTCTTTTAATTCTATCATATTCAATATCTATACATTCGGGAGGAGATTCTGGTATCTTATGTATATCTTGAACTTCCTTAATTGTTTCATGAAAAGGTAAAGGAGAGGGCTCTTCTATTATTTGTGACTCTTCCACTATTTTATTCTTTCCTCGGACTGCTAAGATTGTTGCCATAAAGGGAGATTGTTCTTCTCCGTGTTGACTACTTTGATTATTTTGTTGTTCATTCTTTTGAGATTCTTTAATTTCCGAGAGTCCTTTTTCTACTTCTTCTTCATCTTCTAATTTACTTTTTAAAAATGCTTCAGTCAGGTTTCCATAATTTCTTTTTGGATAGTCGATTGGAAGTGCGATCCTTTTGGCAGTATCCTCAAATACTTGACTGTCTGATTTCGGACGATTGATTCTGATCCGAATGGGAGTTCTTGGTGGGAGTTTTGGAACTTTGGAGATATTTGTCCTCTTTTCTTTTATTCTTTGGGAGGTGGCTTTAGTGTTTGCTTTAACGGATGCAATTAAGGTGGCGTTAGTGTTTGCTTTCGTGCTCGTTTTAGTGCTTGCTTTAGTAGATGCTTTAGTGGATGCTTTAGTGGATGCTTTCAAGGTGGCTTTAGTGCTGCTTGCTTTAGTGGATGATTTAGTGGATGCTTTTAAGGTGGCTTTAGTGCTTGCTTTAGTGGATGCCTTTGTGGATGCAATTAAGGTGGCTTTAGCGTTTGCTTTCGTATTTGTCATTTTGTGGGTAAAGTTTTTTTTTTTTTTTTTTTTTCGTGACTATACCTTCTGTAATGACTGTAAAAGCGGGGGGTTAAATTTATGACTACAATATATATATATATATATATATATATTTTGACTATGATTTGTTTATTTATATATTTATATATCGACGCGTATCAAATATAATTTAAATTAGTTTGTGCAACTTAATAGTAAATAATAAGTTAAAAGTTAAAATTAATTGTAGAAATAATAATGGTCGGAGATAATATGATTTTAATGTGATTAATTAAATGAAAAACATGCTATTGAATATTTTGCCTATTTCGCGTTGAAATATTTTTGTGTAATCACATTTGATCAGCAATTCAGAATAAAAAATAGCTTGCACATGACGTCGCGTAACGATAACATTTTACGTACGTATTCTATTTACAAAATTTTCCATCAGAAATAATTTTTCCCATTATTTTTTTTTTTTTGAAATAATAAATTAATATCAATTGATTTAAAATATTAAGAACATAAAAAAAAATACTGATGATAAATATTATACCACAATAAATTTCAATAATACATATCATATTCGTGATCGTAAACGTAGCCACCTTCAGTTTCAAATGAATTAAATCTAGTTGGCGAGATGTCTTCGGAATATTGTCGAACAGGTCGTAACTCTTCATCATCCCACCAATAAAAAAATTCATTCTCGCTACTGAAATTTTCAATAATCGGATTATTAAATATAAACTTGAATTTATAATGATGTCCAATCTTGCTATTAGTTAAAATAAATATAAACATAATAAAATTCGGATTATCAATTTGACTATATTGTTATTTATTTATTTTATTTAAAATAATTAAAATAAATTAGAAAAAAATTAATTTGTTCGAATAAATAATTTCTTTCGTGCATACTTCTCTAATTGATCAATAATCAAACAAAGATCGCCAACAGGAATCTTTATACTTTCAACCGATAATTTTCTAAAATGTTTGTCTTTTCTTTTCTCCTTCCCTTTCTTATTATTATTATTATTATTATTATTATCATCATCATCATCATTATCTTTTTGATTACATAAAACTGTCAATTTTCTTTTTTCAGGTGAACCAAATTCATATCTTGAATTATCTATTAATTTAGAAAAATCTATGGTACAAATTTGAAATCCAATCATGTTTGTAGAAATTTTCCATCCAAAATATACGAAAATTGTCTCTCGAGCAAAGCCATATTCATTTAGAGAAAATGATTCATAAATATCTGTAGAATCAAAATTTATATTGAATTGTTTGGTTTCATAGTTATATGATGGTTCAATTTTCTCTGATGCTACAAGTTTTTCACCGAAATTTTCGATCTAAATAAGTAAAAAAAAATAAATAAGAGGGAAAATACAGGAAAAAATATTTGAAATAAATGGAACAAAAAAAAAAAATCGATTAAAAAAATATTTGATAATAATTCCACCTTGGACAATCAAAATAGACTAGGCAATAAGATAATACCTTTATGAACATGTCATTTTTAATTCTCGCACAAATATTATCTTTAAATATAACTATAATCAAATCATTCCATTTTTTACATACAAGACGAAACGTGGTCAAGAAAGAATAACTAAAGATATTAAATAATTAAATCTTTTATATTCCGTATATTCCTTTTTTGTTTTTTTGTTTTTTCTTGAGATAAATCAAATAATAATATTGATATACGAAATATGTTTAACCTCGTAAGATTAAGAACATCAGTTAAAATCAAAAGTTGTAGTTCGGTTGGAAATTCTTGCACCATTTTTACGGGTATTACTGGTCTTTTGGGAAGAGAGACAAAGGGTTCTTCATTATGATCATTATAAACAATTTATATCTACTTACGGTTACACACATATATGATGATCACGCTACTTATAGTAATGTAGATCACCGTGTAACTTCAGAATTGAATGCTTATTTTTATAAGTTAAAGAATTGAGGAAGAAATTCACTTCCTTATTTCAGAATTAAATGAGAACAATCAATATTTAATGCTTTATATGTAAAATAAGTTTTTTACTATAAATAAATTTAAAGGTATTGAAGTAGTACCTTGATCATTTTTTTAATTATATGATTTCGTAACCCACACATGAAAAAGAATTATTTTAATTAAAAATTTCGCAAATAAAATTTTTGGGAATATTCTTTTATTCTACTCTCATCATCTTCACCTCCTGTTCTTATTACTTTATATTTAATTTTTAAATCAAGGTCTCGTGGATTCTCTTTACTTTTGCGACAATCAAATGATCCCGTAATTATTGTTCCTATGAATAAATAAAAATTTAAAAATTTATAAAATTAAAATTGGATGAGAAGAAAATGTTATAGACGCATACACGCATATACTAATGTATCGATACATACCGCATTCTACCGAAATTCCATGTTCTAGCATAAATATTGTCTGTCCCCAATGTGTTTCTGTTCCGTTAGGTCCTGTTGTAAAATAAATAATATCTTCATCTTTTTTTTCATTTTTATTATTATTCAAATCCCGAATATCAATATTTCTATTTCTCGTGAACCATGTATCAAAATATCCCATAAATCCATGTATGGTACCATCACGAATAACTTTGAATGTAAAAGGTGAAGTAAAATTTAATCCAAATTTATCAATTGTGTATAATGGTACTTCCTTTATCACAAGAGTAAAATAATTTAATGTAACATTAAATTAATATTAAATTAATATTAAATTAATATTAAATTAATACGAATTGAAAGAAAAAAAATAATAATTATTTATAAAAATAAGGAAAAAAAAAATAAATACTTTTATGGATATCACGTTAGTAATAATTGCTTGTGGTTTTACGTAGTCAACTATGACACTCTGTCTAACGGGATTTTTCATAGCTGTCATTTTGAATCCTAGAAAAATTTATGAAATTTTAATTATATTGCATCAATTTCATCAATATTATATTTTATTATTAAATATAATAATATTGACACACATACACACCGTAAACATCATTCCAGAAATTAAATTTATCATTTATTAAATCGTCGTCTTCGATGGCAGCCAGAAAAAGTTGACAATAACTAGGTGCAACTAAAATAAATTATTAAATTCAATAAAATCATGCCAAGTTTTGTATTGTAATGTAAAGTAATAAGAAGAAGTAAAGCGATAAAGCGGAAAAGGCGTAAAGCAGGAAATATGAACTTACGAATTCCATCCTGTGAAAGCCATTGATCACGCGCAACAATCAAAGAATCTAACATTCCTTCAAATAATAGAAAATATCCCATCCATTCTGAAATTATAATATCGACTTTTGGCACGGGAAGATTGATATCTTCAACTTTACTATTTATAAGACTATATAAATAATCAAAATTATGATTATATTATTATTAAATTATTATTATTAAATATATCATCCTAGCTTTAAATTTTTTAAAACCAATTTACGTGATAACATTTTCTAACTGATTTTCTTTAACAATTTCTTTTGCTCGATGAATTATATCTGATTTGTCTACAGAAAAAACTATACCAAATGAAAGTAAAAAAAAAAAAAACAGTAAACAGCTGTAATGGATGTAATTTCAGTATTAATAACCCCCTTATAAAAAAAAATAATATAAAAATAAAATACCTTGAGAAGCTCCGGCTTTAGCTGCAAACATTGATAAAATACAAGTTCCTAAAAAAAAAAAAATATTTATGTTCAAATCAATAAAAGAATAAATAGATAATAAGATTGGAGGTGAATATTATGCTTACCACATCCAACATCCAAAACAGTCTATAAAAAAAATTTTTAGAAAAAATCATGTATAAAGAATTTAATTAATATGATTAAAAAATATTAAAAATATTATAAATTTAAAAATTTACCTTTCCCTTGAAAAGATCTTTATTTTCATATACAAAATCCCGATAACTTTCGGTTCGTACACGATCTTTCAGCATTTCCTCGTGAATATCTTAAAATTGAATTTAATTTAATTTTAATTCGTCCTCTAAAAATAAATAAATAAATAAATAAATAATAACTCACTGGTTTTTGCGTATGAATCAAAATAATAATTAGCCATTTCTCCATAAATATTAGTCGATATCATTGACTTTTCACTACAAAATAAATTAAAAAAAAATAAAAATAAAAATAAAGATGTATTTTTTGTCTTACAGATGTTTTAATTTTATCATTAAAAACTTACCTCTTGGCATCAGAATAAATATCAAAGAGTGATTCTTTGACCATATTACGATATTCATCAGATTGTGTTTCTACTTTCTTAAGTTGAACTTGAGTGTTAAAAAGTTTTTCTTCTGTTATCCTTAATTTTTTTAAAAGTTCATGTTCCAATGGAGTGGTTGGATTTATGTCTTTTAAAATTTCTATAAAATAAAAATTAAAATAAAATTAAATAACGGACATTTGAACTACGATTAATATTATATTTATATAATAAACTTATACCTTGATTTTGATCTTCTATTCCATCTAAATTTATTTTCTCATCAAAATCATCATCTTCAATTTCATCATTGTCAAAAGCTGTATTTTTATAAATAATTTAATGACTTGTTTAGTATTAAATAAATTAAAGTTTAAAAGTTGTCTCGGAAATAAAAAAAAAAAAATTCTTACCGTATAATAATGAATCTTCTTCAAGAACAGGTTTAAGATATTCATCATTATTAATAACAGATGATATTTCAGATATTGAATAAGAAGTCACATTCTCTAACTCGGGAATTTCCAAGACCTAAATTTTATCATTATTATTTTTTATATAAAATAAAATTAGTAAAATTAATAAAATAAATATTTTCTTTAAGATATTTATTTAAAAACTTACTTGTTTACGAATATAATTTATCAAGCGAATTGATTGATAGAAATCAAGTTCTTTTAGAAAAAAAGTTATTAGTTGAAAGTTAAAACTATAAAAAAAAATTTAATAAAAGTAGAAAATTCAAATAAATTTCAAATAATTTCAAATAATTTTTATTTTAAGAGCTTACTCAAATCCAATCGAATTTTTTGAAAATCAAATCCATGATATTCGATACAATGAAAAAATAAATCATTCGATGAGGTAGAAAATAATTGTTTACAAAATAAGCATTTGAGATTCTGTTGATTTCCCTCTTCCTCCTCCCAATCATCCCATCGTTCGTCTAGAAATTTTTAATATCAGATATTTTAAAAAATGTATAATATATTTTAGATAATTTTTATAACTTTTGAATTCTGAAAAAAAAAATTATATATCCAAGGATTTTCAAAGAAAAGTTCAATTTTTCTCACCATTAGAATCGTTTTCTGACTCGCTACATTCTGAAGAAGTGAGTGACATTTTTTTTTTTTTTTTGAATTCAAATTTCTCGTCTTTTATATTTTATCTTTTATCGTTACACAAATTTTTATCTTTTTGCGTAAGATGAGATGAAAATTTTGTAAAAAAAAATATTTTATCGTTAACATAAATGTTTTCCTATTTCTTCGAATTCTTCTCCCTAAATCTTGCATGTACTCGTCTCACCATTTTGCATACAGTTCTATTATTAATTTTCCAATGAAATCTCTTTCCCATTCCCATTAAATTTAGGAATAATGATAACATCAAAGGTATGTGAGCAGTTTTTTTATTTGCTCGTGATATAAAGTCATCTTGAATAAGACAGTGTCAAATAAAAATTTTGTGAATTCGTTTGCCTATTTCTCTTCATCCATGAAAGTGTTGCATGTCCTAGAGCTTTTTTAACTGTCCCATGTCCGCAACCGCGCTTTCCGTACTCTTAACTAGTTTATAAATATATGCAAGAAATCAATTTTAAACAACAAATTTTATTATAAAACTTATTTCGAGCTATTAAAGTAATTAATTTTTGTCCCAACGGTGTCACTTGACAACACTAATCATGGGTAGGTGAACACCAAGTTAAAAATGTACAAACACCTGGATCTAAAGAACAAACTTTGATATGTTATAACAAAGGAGTTTGCGTAAGTGTAACTAAGAGTATAGAAATATGATAGCCTTAGTTATACTATTCATAAAGTTGCAAACAGTTTTAAGTGATGCAATAAGTATTTATTTGTCAAAGCTTTACTTGTCTGGTAATGCAAGACATGGGCAATAGTGTAAATATTAAATAGATTTGGTCATATACAAATTATTATAAATTTCTCATAACTGAACTATTATTATATTTTCCTTTAATTATGTAAGAACAATAAACAATATGAATCTTATAATAATATACATGACAATTGCAATCATAAAATAACTAATAATATACATAACAATTGTAGACCTAAATAGTCTGCAACGATGTTTGATGATCTTCCATCTAATCTATGCACACAGTATTTTCGGGAACCATAGGAATTATGTCTTCTAATTTTCTATAAGTTTTTAGGACGTATGAGCCACGGAATGTGTCATTTACTTTGGCAAAAATGGAATTCCCTTCAAACTTGATTATTTTTCCTTGAAAATTATTTTCTTTCAAAAATAATCTTACAGCATCTTCTTCAACTTCGGAATTTTTAACTATTGTACCATCTTCTTTGTAACGATCGCATATGGCTGTTATTTCGGCAGTAGCTTTAAAAGGAATTTCGATATTTACCATGAAATCGCAATAATCTGTAACTTTCACACAAGATTTGGGTGATACTTCAATTGTTTTAGTCGTTGTGCATAATTCTTTTTCCATAATTTTACTTGATTTATTAGCTTCGAAACTATATTTAAAATTAAACTCTTTTTCAATATCTTTAAAGGGAATAACAGTAATTAATTTTGTTTCTGAAATAAAATCGAGAGATTCATTAAAACTAAATTTAAATGTATTAATTAATCCTTCTTGGAAATCAAAGGTTGTTATAAGTTTTGAAGATGAAGATAGATTATTTAGGATATCCTCATGAATAGTTTTCTCTATTTTCTGTGTTTTTATTCCTGGAGGAATTTTATACTCAAAGTTGTCAACTACAGCATTCAACTTGTAATCAAAAGCTGGGATAAAATTCCATGCATCCGTTGGACGATTACGGAAATAAATATTAGAGCCAGAGTCACGACTCGGAATGTCTAAAGAACGATTATTTTGTTCATCCTTTTTTTTATTAAAAAATATTTTATCAACACCTAAAAAACGAGTATTCTGTTCATTCTTTATTTGAAATGCTTTAGATTTAGAACCAGTTTCAGAGTAAAAAGACCATATTTGTTGTGAATAAGCGGAATCCTCTGGAGGATTATCGAATGGACTCAGGAAGCATTTCGCTTTATGGCCACCTCCCAAACTATCCATGTAATTTCCATTGGCAGCAATTTTGTATCCTCTTGGATATGAAGTTTCCTTAAGAACCCACAACTGTCTTAAATAAAAAAAGTGATCTGGAGGATGGTAATCGGGAGAAAGGCAAGGACGTGAACCACACGAATCATCTACATAAAGTCCGCTATGTGAAATTCTATAAGGAACACCAGTGATAATATTTATTTTATTACCATCATTAGAAAGTACTAATTTATTGGGAATTTTTTCATTACCAACCATGCTATTCCGTAAAAAAAAATGCTGTAAGAGTGAATTATCTTGTGCTTTGAAAAATGAGTACAGTTCGTTATTATATAAACAAATTAATCAGCTGTTGCAAATAATTTCCATTTATACTTTCTAAGATTATTTTTCCTCGGAAATTATTTTCTTTTAAAAATAAATTTACAGCATCTACATCAACTCCAGCATTCTTAACATTTTTTTTTGTAACGACCGGCCGTAGCTTTCATTTATACTGTAGCTTCAAAAGGAATTTTAATATTTTCCACGCAATCATTTTATATAAGATTTAAGTGGTACTTTAACTTCTTTAGTTATTGTGAATGATTCTTCCTTTATAGTTGTAATATGTTTATTAGCTTCAAATTATATTTAAAATTGACTTTTTCAATTTCCATAAAGTATTTAATTTTGTTTAAGATATAAACTCAAGAGATTCACTAAAACTAAAACTGTATGTGTTGTTTAATTCTTCTTAGTTGCGATAGCTTCCGCTGATAAAGTCAGATTATCTAGGATATCACAAATAGTTTTCTTTTTACGTATGAAGAAGTTTGTACGACAATTAATTTATAATCAAACTTCCATAATTGTTTTGAATAATTTACATCCGTTGGACTAGTGCAATAAGAACAGACAGAAATGAATATGAAAGAATCCGCCATGACCACTAGTGACTAAAAAACAACTATTCTGTTCGTTAAGAATTTGAAATTCTTTAGATTTAGAATCAGCTGAGTAAAAACTATATTTGTCTTGAATAATAAGAATTCTCTCGTTTGAACTCGCTTTATGGCTACTCAACTTTCTAAATAGGTATGGTTCTACCAGAAAATATTTTATATCCTCTTTGATGAGATGTTTTTCTCTAAAACCATGAGGATGTTTATTAGGAGAAAGGCAAGGAATCATTACTGCCACTCAATAAAGTCTGTTACTTGAAATTTTGTAAGGAATACTGGTCATAATCTCTAATTCTTTGCATCAAAAGAAAGTACAAATTTATTGAATTTCCTTCATTATGAACAATTTTCTTTCCATAAAATTTATTGCTTTGAAAATGAAAAACAAACAAATGAAGATCACGCATGCGGATCATAGAATTTTTGTTCAACGAGCATTACGTTTAGTGGTGAATTCTCTCGATCACGTATCTTTAGCGTGACCATTCTAAATGCCTAATCGAGCACCAAATATATTTTTTATTTTTATTATATATCGAAATAGAACTATTGTGTACAATTTAGGTTCTAAATGGCAAATATGTAAATATTGACTTCAATATGGAATTCCATTAAATTCCATAAAAAAATAAAAATATTATATTGTGGTGACGACGAAAGATTGGTAAGGTGGTACGAAGATAGCAGCGCAGAAAACATGTGGTATGGGAACACA
>CAJVPK010000505.1:0-29902 GCA_910592015.1 Diversispora eburnea | reverse complement strand
ATGCCAAAATCCCAAATCCCAAATCCCAAATTATGATTAGTATTTTTTGCCAAAATCCCAAATCCCAAATCCCAAATCCCAAATTACTAGTATTTGGGATTTGGGTTTAGTCCTTTCTCTTTAATATTAAAGGTAAGGTTATCAACCATTAACGATGGGAATGAGACAATGAATGTGAAAATACAAATTCTCAGATAAAACTATTTTGAGTAGGTTCAGATAGAAATTTTCCCAAATAAACGATAAAAGAAAATCTAGAGCAAAAGTTAAGACAGCAATAATTAATAGTAGTGGAAATTCAAAAACATATAAATATTATGATTATTTTGTAGAATGGATAAATAATAATAATAACATTTTTAAGAATATTAGACCTATTTGTTGAATTGATAATAATAATAATAATGACATTGATAATAGTTATAATGATAATAATAGTAATAAGTTTCAATAAGACGAAAATTTTAAACATCCAGATTTTATCTAGATTATATTCTCCCTATAATTTTAATTGATTTAATAATTTATTATTATTAACTACTACTTACACAATTTCATTTTATAGTATCTTGTTATTCTAATTTTAATTCGAAAAAATTCCCGTGAATTTCGCAATAATCTTTCCATAAATTTTTCCAAAAGTAGTGGTCGTAGTAGAGATCGAAATAGTTGCTATTATTTTTGTACAAGCTTTCGGACATGGCAAGTAAACAGTGAGTTTACAAAAGACGATCTTTGTTCTTGAGATAACAACCATTTCTATCAAATTGCAAATAACGTTATTGGTCGTGAGGTAAGGGTGATGGTGTGGTAGTAGCTTCGTAATTTGTGGGATAAATGGTTCTAGTATTCTTTTCCTGGGTGATGAGAATGCAATTTTACGTAATATAATAAAGAAAAGATGAAATGTAAAATTTTTATTCATAAATTAATACAAATAACAATTCAAATAAGAACAACAAATAGGAATACAAGAATGTTTAAATTTTGAATGTCCAGCATGATATTTATTTTTTCATTTGTATTTTTATCCATAAGTTATTGTTATTTGTTTTACTTTTGCAAGCGTTATTTATAGTTATAGAGATTCAAAAATAAAAGAATTTATATTAGATAATATATTAATATTATAATTAGTTCTTCAAGTACTGCATTAAAATATTTTTACTACTATTTAAACCAATTATATTTTAACTAAAAACCTTTATTTTAATTTTTGTGAAGAAGAATATATGGTCCTGATAAGTGATTGGTATCATGATCCTTTCGCTGGACTTCTCTTTAAATGCTTGGCACCTCATTACGCAGGTTTTAACGGAAGTTATTATGTGATTAATTTATGATTTCTAATTACATTTTATTGTACATTTTTATAGCACCCTGATATTGCTCTTATACGTGGTCAAAATAACTGTTCGGCAGCACTAGCAAGTATTAATTGTAATTCTAATGTCACACTAGTGACTGCGCATTTTTTACTTTTTCCATTTATTGAACTTCTGTAAGAGATACTGATGCTAGCATAGTGAACGTCTTGCCACTTCATAGCAATTAATAATAATAAATATGAAACAATTAATAATAATAAATATGAAACAATTAATTAATTGTTTTAATCATTAATTTATGAAATGAATACTCCGTGTCCTTACCCAAATGAATGTTTTGCCAATTCACCCTATTGCCGATCAACCAGTTGGCAATTAAAATATCCATACTAGTATTATTAAAGCATGTTTAGCTCCTAGAACAAATTATACTATCAACTATAATTCTTCTATCAATCCCATTGCTACCAGTATTCTTCACTATGAAGGGTGCTGACCACATCAACTGTATACCCATTTTCAAATCCACCAGTCTGTAGCGATCTTAAGTCTAACCATTTGAAGATTGCTCAACCTTACTGATGAATTAGTATTTAACGTCACATTCTCTTTGATTTGAAGGATTATTGAAAATGGATTCAAAAGTTGAATTATTGATTTGGAAGAGACTAACATCGTCATTACAGTAGAGAATTTTGAAAAAAGAAAACTTTGCTGATTTCGAAACAAGTCAAAATGTATATAGTTATGATCATCTTTACGGGTGTGTTCAAACTACTTTCTTAAATGGTGAGATGAAATGCAAATGTTTAGGAAAGTAAAAAAAATACAATCCTGAAACAATTTTAATACTCTATTTTTTTTATTTTTATTTTTTTATAATTTTAATAATTAAAAGGACTTTTCATATAATTTGAATACTTCATTTTTTGTATTTTTAAATTAATCAATTGCATGCATCATTAGAAATATTACATCAGCTCTGTATTTTTAACACGTATTCAATTAGAAAATTTTTATCAACTCTGTATAAAAATAGTTATAAATGTAAATTATCAAGTTAATTATATTGTGTTTCTATTCTCAGAATTTTACTTTTATTAAAAAATATTTATTGTGAAAGAATTTCTTCTTCCCTGCTTGCATGCGAAACAACTATGAGAATGAGAATTGATGCAAGCGTTAACATTATTATTAATTTTAATTTTGCTTGTAATTTTTAAATTTTAATACTATCAATGTGGATTTGGAATATTTCAGGTATATTTGCGCATTGTCAAAAACAAGTTGCACTTCTAACGCTTGATTATTATCTCAAAAAGAATGCCACTTTTGAGAGTTTTACTTTAATATTCATTTAATAAAAATATAAAATTTAAAGACCCACACCTTCAATGAAATCTCTCAAATTTTTGAATATTCACTTTTTCCTTTAGTTTTTATTATTTTGCCACTAACATAAACTCTGCTCCACATGACAATTATGCTGCTAGTCTGATAATAAATTTTCTGATAGCATCCCATGTTTTATTATCTCTTTAGTTGCTAAAAATTCAGTAATTAAAAAAAAAAATACAGAGATTAGTTTCTTTTAAATTACTTTTTTTAGAGTAAAATAGTTTAGAATTTTATTGACAGCAGAAAAAACTTTAGTCAGAGTACTCAAATTAATTCGATTAAAATAATATTTTATATTGTATATCTGATTTATAGTTTTCTATTTAATTTATACTTTATTTTTATTTCATTAATGTTTTT
The DNA here is from genome assembly GCA_910592015.1 of Diversispora eburnea. NCBI lineage: Eukaryota > Fungi > Glomeromycota > Glomeromycetes > Diversisporales > Diversisporaceae > Diversispora > Diversispora eburnea. Next base: position 26,816 of record CAJVPK010000505.1, on the reverse strand, counting down.
ATTTATACATTAATTTATACTTTTACTTTATTTATATTTTATTTATACATTTGTTGCAACAATTCAACAATAGTTTTCGAGTTGTGTACTACAAAGGAGTAACTTTGAAAAATCATTCTCACAATCTTTTCTCGAATATATAAAAGACCACAATTTCGGACCTCTTGGTGATCAAATATATTTCTTTTGGATTTTCTTCGCAACAAAAATTGCTTCTTTATTTATAATTTTAATTTCTTGAATAAATATACTATGTATGATCTTTTTTTTTTGTCTCTCTCTTGAGGAATGAAATTTAAGATATTTTTAATTATCAGTGTTGCATTATGTGGTTTCTATACCATTAAATGGAAATAACATAACCATGTTATTTCCACTTAGCTTAGGTTATGTATGACGATGGACCATTTATGTATCGTCACTCGAATGACGATGAGTTTACAACTGTGGTGGCACGAAAATGTCTGCGGTCATTGAGAGTGGCAAGCAGAGGTGGCAGTAGTACTAAGATAGGGCGTGTACTACTATTTGGGTGAAGTACAGAGGTGACTATTTATTCTTCCTCGTGCAACACCTCCAAAAGAAAATGTGTTCTGGGTGGCAACTGAGGGTAAAAAGAAAGATAGATAAAGAAGTAGTGATCGCACAGCCGCAGAAGAGACCTTCAGGAGTGAAAAACGAAGAATTTTTCCTTTTATTATCATAGCATTTTTTTATTATAATAATAATTTTATCATAATATCTGCTTATAACAATAATAATAGTAATAATTTTGTAGTGTTTCGAATTAATATTAGTAATAATTTTCATAATATTAGTATAGAAGATTAGTGGTAGTCATAGACACAACATCTTGTAATATTTCTACTATTAAGTTTCTATAATAAAATTCATCTACTTAAATAATAAACTCACTTACCTTGCTTAAATAAAATTTCCATCAGTAAGTCTACTCTAATTTAAAAGTGTTCAAGTAATTGGTGAAGATACTTCTACTCCTCTTACTCATTATACCTCTCAATCATTGTAATTGTTTGAGTTGTTATCTGTGCCAGAGGCCAATCCTGCTAACAGAAAACGTGTTGTAGAAAAAGATAAACGTGAGATCTTTGAGTAACGGCAATTTTGAATCAGTTAGACTGTTTCGTGCGCTTTACCACAATACTTAGATATCCACATCCTATCGCTATAAAAAATGTGATGACGAATTTATATTCATCTCATGTGATATATGGTATATCAATTTGGTGATCCCGACTGATTTTAAATTTAAGATGCACTCGAGATAGGTTATTAAGGGGAATGTGGTTATTCCCTATCAACTATGTTATGATTCATTTTTTAGGTCACATGGGTAAAAAAAATAAAAAAATGTACCGACAATGTATTCAGTCACGTGTCATCATTTGTGGGTCCGATGTGAGGGCTAATGCCCAAACCTGGCACATAGTGCCTTAGCTTTCTGGTTAATTCCTCTATAAAAGCCAGAAGTTGAGGCACATAGTGCCGAAATAATATTCATATGATACACTCGAATACCGATCAAGGATGAGGCACGTAGTGCCGAATGTTACCTATTATGTTGCAACTGAATATTGCCAGAGGATGAGGCACGTAGTGCCGAATTGCTATCTGTTATAATGCACTCAAATATCACCCGAGAATAAAGCACTCCTCTCTGGTATTACGTAAAAGCAAAAATTTATCTTATCTGAAACCCTTTTTCGTATAGTTAATATTATCCATATATAATATTACTCCAATTTGATGTTATGTAAAAGCAAAAACTTATCTTAGCTCTTTCTTATATAATTATTATTGTGAAGCAATGACCCTTCAGATCTATCTTTTATATAATTATAAAGTGACTGCCTCTGACAAAAAATAAATGATACCTTTATTATTACTCAATTATATTACATGTAATTAAACCTTTTGTGTTATTTTTTATTGAAGCTAATTTTTCTATATAGTTATCAATCAATCCAATAAGTGTATTTCCAAACTCGTCATTTCTTTAGTCCTTCCTGTTTTCTACTACTTTTTATAGTATAACCATACCACTTATCTGCTATCGCATTAATCAGTTTTATTGTAGATTTGAGATCGGGTGTTTTTTAGCTCGGGTTTTAAAACCAAAAAGCAATAATGCATCTTGACGAATTTTAACAATTGTTTCACAAGATTTTTCTAAAGCTTTTGCTACAGTATCACCAGAAAGAATACGTATATCATCTATACTAATAAAGCCTAATAGTTGAAAAAGCTCTTGTATGGTTTTTTGTTGTTTTGTCAAGTATTCATACTCAAAATTAATATCATTGTTTGAACCATTATCTGTAATAGAATCATTACTATATACACTTGACATATCTTCTTCATCAGCAATATAATATTCTGAATCACTCATATTTTGACTAGTTACTTTAAATATTAAAGTAACTATTATATAAGTTTGTATAAGTATTTCGATGCAAGAAGATTCAAAATCAATATATTTTATTATAATATATATTTATTGTAGTTACATCTACGGTGGGGTTGTTAGCATTGAAAATATAAAACCAAAATCATTTAAATAAATTAATGATTGTTGTTATGCTAATGTATTGGAATCTGAAGAACTATCAGAAAAATTGGAAAAAAACCTAATCGAATCTAAAGCTTCATCGTTAAGAACTCATTTCTTTTGTATTTATCATTTAATCTTAGTTAGTAATGAGTGTAATGAATTTAAAGGTTTGAAACAATTTTATTGCCAAACTTCCAAATTTTGAATCCGAAGAGCAGCATTATGTTCTATATTAAGGATGACTTGCAATTAGAAGAAATTAAAAATTGAGATTATGTTATCATATAAATGGGGAATTTGCAAAATCCTACTTTGCCCACAAATTTGGAAGAATAATCCAAAGAAATTTCGAAGCTTTAAAAACAACTCTACAAAAATATTTACTACTGGTTCGTTATTTTCATATTTCCGAGAAAGATATTTGGAGAAATTAAAGCCACACAGTATTCTCTATATGTAGGTAGCTTTGGGATGATTTAAATCAACAATTCATATTTCCAAATCAACCAGTTAAATCACTTGTTTTATCTTCAAGAATTATTTCAAATCCCGATTTACCTCAAAGAGTAAATGAACTAATCTCGACAATAATCAGAGAAGAACATATAGCAGCAATTTCATCATGGATTAATTGCATATCGTCCATTTACTCTTTAGCAAAAGTACCGTGAAAACTTTAATTGATTCTTCGAGGAATTAAAAATGGTTTTAGGCCAAAAACACTTTCAGTAGTGATTGCTAAAGTTGTAGGAACTGATGAAATACTTGGGTTATAATCAATTAGCTTGAGATAATGAAAACATTATTACGGAAACAAAGGATAACTTTGAAGTTTCATTGAAAAAGGGAATATGAAAATTCAATTCTCGGCAGAGTTAAAAGTAAAAGCAGTACCATAGTATACTATGGTTCTAATAGTAAAAAGACTAGTCAAAAAGACATGAGATTCATGTTTTGGTGCTAGTGAATTTTCATTAGGATCAAAATTTAATAATAGATAAAAAATGGTGATAATTATCTTTATAGTTATACAAAATACATTAGAAAAATTTTCTATTGTAGATTATGAAGTATTTACGATTATTAAAAATAAATAATTTCAAAACTCCAAATGTACAATAAATATTTCTCATTATTTATTTTGTGCCATTTCAATGATAATAAAATCTATTTTCTTCTAATAAGGATTAACTAATACTCATAATAATCTATTGATTAGAATTCTCGCATTAAGGTCAAATTTAAATTTAAGATGATTTCGTCGTAAAATAAAAATTCAAAGTTTTACGAGACAAACACCATAAAAAATGGAAATCGGTTTGCATAAATAAATAAATAAATAAAAATAAAATAAACAATAACTGTAATAATCATAGTAGTAATCGTAATAAAATTATCATTGAATAATTTATTCTTTGGTTATTATTATGTTTATTATTCCGTTCGTGTTTAACGCAAATCAAATAATGTACATACCATAATTGAATGTTATGTTAATATTATACAAACGGTAATGCACATATAAAATAACTGCATACATATATAGGTAATAACAATGATTTTATTTAATATTCTCTTAAATTAGTAAAAAAAAAAAAAATTAAAAATCTATAAAAAGAAAGAAATAATGGTTATGGTATACTGAGTATTTGATTTCTTGTTTGCCCTATTACGTACTAATCGATCCAGTAGCTACGGTTGAGCTAGAAGAAGAGAAAGAAGCATTTCTAGCAGTATTATTAATGCGTGCCACCTTAATCCTTTGATACTTGCTCTCATGGTATCGCTCTATCCTTCAAACTGTAATCCGAACACCTGAACCCGTGAAGAAAAAGAGGAAGAGAAAAGAAAAGAAAAGAAAAAAGTAAATATTATATGAAAAAATTATTCTTTTTTTAGTTCGGTAGTTTATTGCATGTAACAAATACATTGTAAAAAAAATCACTTGGTGTATGTTGTTAACTTTAATATAATATTTTGTTGGAAAAATAAGACACTAAATTTGGTATAGGCAAAAAAAATAAAAATAAAATTTTTTGATCTATGAGATATTGGCACTAAATTACTATTCAATTTTGGGTAAATTTTATGTAACTTTTAATAGCAGATAATGACGGATAAAATTTTTATTTTTTCTTATTTACTGGCTACCTTGCGATCCAAAATTTAAAGATTTTCTGACCTTCTGAACATTTTTTAGTCACTATGTTTTGTGATAACGGATATCCGCAAATATCCACAAGAATCCATGGCTTCTATACAGATCGGACTACTAAAATTATTTAACAGTAGTGCCGTTCTTTCACGGATCACGACTTAAGAATAAATCGATTTTTTGTAAAAAAAATCAGATAATTTAATTGATGAAAACAATAATTTTATTTCTTGAGGAATAAGTTGACTCTTCTTTAATACAAAGTTTATTGGCAACATTTTCTTGGTTACTACTATATACACTATTCAAAACCAAAGTATTTTTGAAATAATATCGCGTTTCATGTTCTATAATACAGTGGGTCATGGGACAGTTGAAAATTTCTAAAAAAATTACTAAATTTAAAATGTTAATTGTAACAAAATGAATGATTTAAACTTTTTTATATTAAATTTTCTAATATTAGGGCTATTATAAATATTTTTGTTAAAATTGAATGCTTACAAGTGAAGAAATTACACTTCAAATAAAATTGACAAAAATAAAATCAACTATTTTATATGAAATTGTAGCCAGAAGCGATATCTACAATTTTAATTATTAGAATTTTTCATAGTATCTAGTTAAAATTTTGACTTTAATTTGACGTGAATAAAAATGGCCGAAATTTATTAAAATTAAAGGTTGAAATAAAAAAAAATCAGATTTTAATTATCAACCGTAGTCACAAATAAAACTTTTCTTTTAATAATATAACAATAAAAATAGTTTGAATTAAATTTAAACTCAAGAATTTAGTGCATCTATGTAAAAAGTTTTAGACTTATATATTAAAAATTGAGGGAATAATTTATAATTTAATTTTAGAGAATAATTTTTAAATGTTCAAATTCAATCGTTAGTATTAATTTTAGTTCTCAAGTAAAAAATTTAAAACTTTTATCATAGATGTACCATATTCTTAACTATAACTTTTATTAATACTACTTTTGTTAATAAATTAATAAATAAAAATATTTTATATATGATTATGATTGGTAATCATTTTTGAAAATTTTCAAAAATAAAAAAAGATCAGCAAATTTTTAACAACTGGAAAAATAATTATTAAATATAGTCATAATTAAAACTTCTTTATTTACTAACATATTACCAAAAATACCATTAATTAAACTTATAGCCAAGAATATGGTACATCTATTGCAATATTTTCAGATTTTTTTACTTGAGAACTGAAATCAATACTAACGATTGAATGTTGGATGTTTGAAAATTATTCTCTAGAATTTAATCATTAATTATTTACTAAATTTTTTATGTATAAATCTAAAACTTTTGTAGTAGACATACTAGCTTCTTAATTTTAAGTTTATTTAGTATTTTTTATTTATTATTATATTATTAAATAAAAAACTTTAAGGTGTAATGCATTTTGATAATTATTTTAAAATATTTTTTTTTTTAAAAATTCAATTTAATATAAATAATTAATTATTTTAATTATAAAAACTAATATTTTTATAACTGTTTTTAATATTTTGTGGGGTAGCCTTTATTTTCAATAACTGCAGCAATATGACATGTCATACTATCAACAAGATTTTTATACATATCTTTTTCAAGTTTAACCTATTCTTTCTGTAAAATTTGCCATAATTATTCCTTATTTTTAGGTAAAGTTTATGGGACCTGACTTTTTTATCCAATTCATTCCATAAATTTTCTATAGGATTTAAATCTGAACTCTGTACAGGCCATGGAAGGTTTGTAATATTATTATTTTCCTTTCACTTTTTGTAATTTTTGTTTATGAATTGGAGCATTATCTTCTTGAAAAATATAATTCTCCTTATCTTCTAAACTATTAATAAAAGGTATTAAATTGTTTTTTGAATATCTATATATATTGATGCTGTTATTTTACCTTCTAATCTAACTAAGGGTCCAAGTTTATTTTTTATAAAACAACTCTACAAACTATTACACTTTCTTGTCCTGATTTAAAAGTTTGAATAAGACATATTTTTCTTGAGGATTTCTTCAAACATATCTTTTCCCATCTCCTCCAAATATTTCAAATCTTGATTCATCACTTCAAATAATATTTATCCAATTTTTTCTTATTTTAGTCCAATTTAATCTTTTTATTTTATTGGCTACATTAATAAAAGGTTTTTTTACACCAACTCTTCTATAAATATTATTTTTGTGAAGGTGTCTTCTCAAAGTAACTGAGCTTACATTTGTTGAAGTAGAAGTGATAAAGTCTTCACATAGTTCTTTAACATTGGTTCTATGATTTTTATTTAAAATTCTTATTAAATGATGATTATCTCTTTCTGATATAATAATTAGTTGACCATTTCAAGAAGGATTTTTTTCTAACTCATCATTTTTGTAAGCTGAAATAATATTTTGTATAGTACTTTTTGGATGTTTAATATTTCTTCCATTTTTCTTACAGAAAAATTACATTTCCAAGTACCAATTATTTCACCATGTTGAAATTCAGAAAGTTCTTTAAGTTGAGTAGTCATTTTTATAAAAATTTTTTTTAAAAAAATAAAAATTGTAAGATATAATTAACTAATAAATTGGAATTAAAGGTTGATGGTTAATAAGTTATTAAAAAAATGACAGAATTCTATTTAAATAATTATAGTAAATTATAAACAATACAACTAATTTTTTAATGATTTACATTGTAGAGTATATTATAATATAACTTTTTACAATGCATTGTAATATTCTGCACAATGGTTTTGTTTTATTTTTAACTGCATATTTTGTGTAATGTATATACTGAATAATTGATTAGAATAAAAAAATTATCTAAAAAAAATTATTTTTATTTAATAATATAATTATAAATATAGTACTAATTAAACCTAAACTTAAGAAGCTAGTACACCTACTACAAAAGTTTTAGATTTATGCATAAAAAATTGAGTAAATAATTAATGATTAAATTCTAGAGAATATATTTCAAACGTCCAACATTCAATTGTCAATATTAATTTCAGTTATCAAGTTTAATTAATAATTATTTTTCCGGTTTTTAAAAATTTGGCTGATCATTTTTTATTTTTGAAAATTCCCGAAAATGATTACCAATCATAATCACATATAAAACACGTTTATTTATTAATTTATTAACAAAAGTAGTATTTATAAAAGTTACAGCTAAAAATGTGGTGCATCTATGATAAAAGTTTTAAATTTTTTACTTGAGAATTAAAATTAATATTAACGATTGAATTTGAACATTTAGAAATTATTCTCTAAAATTAAATCATCAATTATTCCCTCAATTTTTAATATATAAGTCTAAAACGTTTTACATAGATGCACTAAATTCTTGAGTTTAAATTTAATTAAAACCATTTTTATTTATTCGTAACTACGGTTGATAATTAAAATCAGATTTTTTTATTTCAACCGTTAATTTTAATAAATTTCCGCCATTTTTATTCACGTCAAATTAAAGTCAAAATTTTAACTAGATACTATGAAAAGTGCTAATAATTAAAATTGTAGATATCGTTCTGGCTACAATTTCATATAAGATAGTTGGTATCTATCTTTAATATCTATCAAATCCGGTATGGGTAACTTTCAAAGATTTAATTTTTTATTTTTTGTCAATTTTATTTGAAGTGTAATGTAGGCATTCAATTTTAACAAAAATATTTATGATAGCCCTAATATTAGGAAATCTAATAAAAAAAATTTATACAATTTAAATCATTCGTTTAGCATTTTAAATTTAGTAATTTTTTTAGAAATTTTCGACTGTCCCATGACTTTTGATAACCCACTGTACATTACATTTAATTATCTTAGGATTATTAATATAAGTTTTGATATTTTATAATTATCCCACGTCTACTAATTGGTCGGTCATGATAATTTTGATGATATTTTCACAGACTATGAAATTCCATGGGGGTATTTTTCAAACATCGATTGATTTCCGTGAGATATCTTTTGATATTTTCACGACAAATTATTATATTTTTTATTCTAATTTGATAATGTAATTTTGAGTTGCTTTAACTGTTTCTTTTGGGCATAAAAATTTGATTTTTTTATTTATTTAATTCCAATCAATTTTTTCTTTCATTTTTTTTCATCAAGGATAATATTATTATCTAGTATTTTGAACTTGCAGATTGAAACATTTGAAGTAAAAATATGAAAATAATTTTATTTTTTTAATAATTCCTGTATTATACAATAATAATTAATTTTATTTAATAATTTTACAAAATAGTTTGTTAGATGACGCTATTAGATAAACCAGATATACCACGGTGTTACCATGAATATCACATGATATCCGTGGTATATCTATTACTTATTATTATTAGCTAATAATTTAGCCAATCACGAGTTTTTTTACAGAAAATTAAATTATTTTTAAAACTAATCTTTTCGGAAATATTTTTTTTTAAATCCAAGTAAATGCAAAGTGGAATTGGTCAAAGAAGAAGTAGGTGGTACCGCACCTGGAGAAACATCTGATCGATTATCATCAGATATCCATTGTGTTATTGCTGAAGGAAATAATGTAATTTCTGTAATATTTCCAGCGGCCATTATCTCCCTTAAATATAAATCTATTGGAATATCTACATCTACTAAATTATTTAATAATTTCTGAGCACCCACCAATGAAACTGCATAAGCGTGAGTACATAATGGGAATTTGGAGGGGAATAATTTATATTCAAATGATTCACCATTTAAAGATACATCATCATCCAATATTTCCTCCGAATAACAATTTCCAATATATAATAATTCCCAATTTTCTGGTAGAAAAGGTAAAACTTCTTCCTCTACAATTCTTTTGACATCGATTTCAAGATCTATATCATCTTCTAAAATCAATGAACTATTATATCCATGAGTTATAATAGATTCATAAACTCTATAATGACTGACATAACATGCTTTATGACGAGGCGTCAGAGATGAAGGATATTTGTTAAGTGTTTTAATATCATCTTTTGAAACTGCCGAAAAAAAATCAAAATCCAAATTATGATAATTTGCTATCATTTGCATTTTCTCCTTTCGATCAGTTCGATAATCAAGGTTAATAACATAAATATGATCAAAACCTAAGGTTGAGGACGCTTCCTTTGTATCTAAAATGTATTCATCGCGAACATTTTGATTTTCATTTAAAAGTGTAAATATCATTAATATTATCAAAATACTGAAAAAAAGTCTTTTTTGATTCTTGTTATTTTTCATATCTCAACAAATATTCTTTAAAAGTAAAGTTTATTCTTCGTAAGTACAGAAATTTTATAAAAATTGTGAGTATTTTACCAACAAATGAAAAATTTTACAAATGATTAATGGTTTTGTTTAATTGGAAAAAAAAATATTATAATTATTAATTTATCTGTAAATGTTATCTTATTTTGCCGTTAATTTAAAATGAACCAAATTTGAACCATTGACATTAGGGATCAGTAAAATATTTCCAGATTTGTTAAAATTATCATTTTTTTTGGTAAGATTATCAACTAACGAATCTCGGTTTTATAATCATTTTTTACAAAATTCTAAATGAAAATAAATAAAAAAAGAATTTACTTTTTTTTTAGCTAATACTTTGGGCTTTTTTGAGGAAAATTGCTCCTTTTTTTTTAATTAAATTTTTTTTTTTTTTTTAAAAAAAAAACTTTATTTGAATTTTTATTTATAAAAAAATTCAGGTGAGATTGATTTTTTTGTTTATTTTTATAAGTTTATTAATTTAATTCTCACAAATGTGATCATACAAGCTTTTACCTATTATACCTCAAAAATAAAATGTACATATAATGAATATCTTATAAAAAAAGGTACGTTTTAACCCGACAAATGTTTGAATTTTTGGTAGCAATTTTTTTTTATGCCCAAAAATTTTACTAAAATAAAAGATTAAGGTTTGTGAAATAAAAATTAGACCGATAATTACGATAGATAGTTTCAGAATTATCGGATTATATATATAAAATTAAAATTGGGAAATATATAAAAAGATTATTTTTTATTAAACTTATTTATTTGAAGGAATCTTTTAATTCATTAAAAATTTCATTAAGTATCCTTCGATGAGATTTATATTCTTTTACTACACATTCTGTCAATTTTCCTGTTATTAATTAATGAATGAATGGTGTGCGTGTGTGTTAAAAAAAAGAATTATGACCAACAGATCACGTTTCTAAAATATCTTTGGTCTAAAATCACGTGTAATCATTTTCGAAAACAATTTGTTTAATCGATAAATTAAGATAATTAAATTTAAACTTTGTCCATTTGGTCAATTTATCCATCGCCAAAATCGTCCATTTAAACCTTCTCTCTCTTACATTCTAAAATATAATGTTATTTTCTAGCGTAATCAGAATATATATATGTTGTGCCTCAGATGTCAACTGACCAGAGTTAGGATTAGGGTTGGCTGAAGTTTTAAAGATCTACATGAGATCTACATAGGCCAGTTCTATAATTCTGGTCAAAGGGTGACGCCTGAGGCACCTCAGTTGACACCCGAGTCAAAGATGACATCTCAGTTACAACATATATATTTAATTTCTTATTTTCTCGATATAAACTTTCATAATGATTTCGATTTATAATAATAGTTATATTTTAGTCATAACTTTATAAAAAATAAGTAATTTAAATAATCTTTAATTCTTATTATGATTTTCAAAACAAAATTAATTATTTATATACTGTATTTCTAGTTATCATAAAAATTTTATTTTATAAATTGTTCTTATTAATATTTTATTTTTTATTTAATATATAATTCGCCTATAACTTGTGGTGTATATATGCATTCCCATCATCCAAGAATAGAATGAATAATTTAATTAATTGATGCAATATTCCATGAGATGGGTGTGTACAAAATAAATAATTAGAATGTGTGGTTATGAAATGAATAGATAGTGAGATACATTTGTGATGTAAATGATCTAAATTTATTTGACTTTCATGTGATGATGGAAGAGTTAATAATTACTTTTCAAAATTATAAAATTGGTGAGCGAAATAACTTCTTTTTCTTTGCTGAAACAAATAATAACAAATAACTTTATGTTATAATTTCGAATAGAAATCATTTAAATCTGTCTCGGGGCCTCCGTTAGTTAATAAAAAAAAAAACCCTATAATTTAGAGATATATTCATGAAGAAATACATGTACAATAGAAATTCATTTTATGAAAAAAAATAATAATAACATTTTAAATATCTTTTTAATATTCTTTCAAGCCTTTATCAATTATTACCATAAAAGTTGTCTTAATTCCAGTAATCACTTGTGTATAGTGCTTGATCATTTAAAATTTCGGCAAGATCGTCGAAAAATTCCAAATCATATTATTAAAATAAGTTCACATTAATTGCACAGCTGAAATTTATTTAAAAATATTTCGATGCGACGATAGCAAATACTATTTGACAGTGGTTTTAAATATGCATAACTTTGTTATGTCATTAAAGAATGCATGCTAAGATATAATCGTGTCGTGAGATTATTTTTTTTACAGACTTAGAAACAAACCAAAAATTTTATCCGACATCCAATCGAGGTGATCAATTTCACAATGTGGTAGGAGAAGTAGTTGTCTTATCTTAGTTATAGGGGTTGTGTTTGGAGAAGTAATGAATAAAATTTTAGTGGTCGTGGTGGGAGAAGTAATTAATAAAGTTTTAATTTTTAGTAACAGTGTTTGTTGCATTTGGTCTCAGTTACAATACTATTACATTTATGATGGTTACGATATTAAGTGTTTGTTGTGTGCTTCGATATTCAATGTTACGAAACAAGAAAAACCAACAGAAAATACATTTTTGCGATGAAATGTCAAGGATTAAAGGTATCAAAAAATTTTTTAATAATTGTTGGGAAGTTTTAAATCAATTGTAATTTTATAAGTTAATTGAAATTCATATTACTTCGTGTGCGTCATAACACATATTAAAAATATTGTATGTTTACCACTTATTTATACGGTTATTATTTTTCGTTGCATAACAAACACAAGTTAAAAAGGTAAAGCGAAATCTTTATTATTCTGTTAAGATACATACATAATTTTTTAAATAGATGATAAATAATCAATGTATATTTATTATTAAAAATAATGAATGAACAATTAATGTGCAATTGATGAATAATTTATAATACCCAATGTATAATTTATAAAAAATATAGTATTTAGATAGCTAAAATGGCACTATAAAAAATAATATTTTTGAGATCTTTTCTTATATTATGTATGATCCTATCTGAGTAAATTTGAATTTTTTCAAATTTTGTTTTCAGCATTCTTGATGGTTAAAATTCATGGTGAAAAGATAAAACTTCATTTTACGCATTTCTTATTGGAACCTTTCCGAAATTATAATATCCCATTTTAAATGAAATGATCGGTACATAAAGATTTATACCTCGGAAAAAATTCGTACATATAAAAAATTCCTGCAACTAAGATTAGCAATCTAAAATTCACATGGTCAATAGATACGATCAAAGGTAAAATTCCTTCAACATGTTTCCTTCGTCTTTAAAACGAATTGGTGCACCACTTACTGATAATTAACGTTTACAATTATATTTCCAGGCAACATCCATAGGAAAAGACCATCAAGCGTATTGCTGAAAATATTGTGTGTTACTGAGAGCACAGTTGAAAGTGTGGTGCCTGACTGAGATAAGCGTAATGACGATATATCTTCACCACAAAAAATTCTTGGGTGACCTAAATTTGAACCTAACGGAAATGTTGCAACACTTTTGCGAACAAAAATTTTAAATGTTAACAAAACGGGGAACAAATTTCTACACCTATTTTGTGTTAGTTTCTTCTGAAAAAGGGCATACACTATTTAAATGGAAGCTTCTCCGAATATTTGAATCGGCTAGGTTATTATTATGGGCAAGGAGAACGAAGAAATATTCTTCATGAATTATCATTACATTGTGTTGCCATTATCTTCGCCTTCGTTTGCCAACTTGGAAGGAAAAAATGATGTTCCACATTATATGGAGCTAGTCCAAATGAACAAAGAAAAAATGTACCATTTTCTTGTGTTGAAATAGTAAAAAAGTATAATCATCAAGTTTTGTTTATTAGATAAAATATGAAAATTAAATATTAGTTTAATTATAAAACATATATGTAAAATTCTTATTGAATTCAATATCTTACTCTAATTAATTATTTAATGAAATGAAGTCATTTGCATGCCTTTTTACGTCAATAACATTATCTACCTAAATTAAATTATCAGATGAAATGATTTTAAAATTTATATTTTATTAATAAAGAAACTAACGTGATATAATAATATTAAATTGTCAAATGAAAAATAAATAAAAAAATCTTATACACTAGATTTTTTGACGACTTTTAAAACTTCATAAGTAATAGAAAACTCATTTGTTCTTTTTTCCCATAAAATTTCGAATTTTTCATTAGCTATGACTATATTTGGTAAAATCAATTTTACATGATTTCAACATGAATTTGGCCCTTCCAAATCTTAAGAAAAAAATGCAAAGCATTATTTTTTATCTTTAACTCTTGTTTTCAAATCACCAACTTTTGTTTTATCCTCAAAGTAAAGGATTAAATCCACCAATAAATTCTTCAGTTCCTTTAACCTTAGAGATCACAATTGTATTGGTATGCTCCTAACTAATATCCAAAACGTTCTCGGTGAAAATCCATCAATCATTTGAGCCATTGGCAAATTAAATATTTCAAATTAAAATTATGTATAATCGATTATTTACTCACGACTTAATTATTAGAATGTAGAAAAAATCTATTACATTATTATTAATAGTATTAATTATTAAAGGCTAATTAATCAAGAATTACTGATTCTTACGATTCTTGAAGGTTTGATGTTAAAATTCTATAATGTCAGGGAAGCACGTGACTCTTTCAACACGGCTGTGTTCTATTGGTTATTGGTAAAAATGAGGAATGATGTTAGTTTCGCGTTTTTATAAGTCCTTGGCCAATAAGTTTCCAAAGTTTCTGAGCAACGATGTGCCGTACCGTAAATTAGATTTAGTTTAGTCTTAGCAAGTTCCTCTGTGTATTTTATTTGTTTCATAAATTGTATAATTCATTTTTAAAATTAATAAACGTCTTGGAGTGAGGCTCCGCTGGTCAAAAAAAAATGTTAAAATATATAATTCACCCAAATGAATTTTTTTTTTAATAAATAATTTTAATTTTTTTTTTTTTTTAAAAAAAAAAAAAGAAATTAATAATACATTTTTAAGGAAGATTATAAAAGTTATAATAATTTAATTTAATTAATAATTTATTTATTTAATTATTTGTGCTTTAAAAAAATTACCTGAACGAACGTTAAACATTTAATATTTAATTAATAACATTATTATTAATTTTTTAATTGTTACCTGATCTCTATCTAAATTACATAGCTATAACAATAATATTTATTGTTTGAAATAAATTTAATTTAATATATTTCGCTAATTATTAAAATTAATTTGAACGATCTCTAACTGACAATTAATATTTATCGTTTTAATTAAAACTCTATACTCTCGATCATATTCTTCTCTAAATAAATTATTTAGCCTAATTATTAAAATAATTTATTATATTATACACGCTTTTAATTATTTATTTATTCGAAATTTTTAATATTTGTTAATTAATAATAATCTTTTTTTAAAAAAAATTTTAATTAAAAACTTTATAGAATTTGCGTCGTCATACAATTTATATATATTTACTTTGAAGAACTTCTTTAAGTCTTTCATTTTCTCTTATCTAATAATTATAAAAATAAATATTTAGTTATACGTCACTTTATTCTTTAAATTTCGTTTCGTGAAATTATGATTTTTGAAAAATTTTTTTGAAATATTTCAAAAATTATAATAAATAAATGATTTCATGTTTTCGGCTGTGTAATAAAATAAATTATGTCTTTTTGTAATAATAAAAGTAATATAAAATAATAATAATAATTATTATTCTGGACAACGATAACAACAATAATAAAAATTTAACAAATTTAAAAAATAGTTTAAATAAATAGAGAAATATAAATATTAGACTTCATTTTGTCCTTTAACCTGAAATGTCGATTGTAAATTATTATTTTTTATTATATATATTATCATTATTTATTTTATTATTTATTTGTTATTATTATTTTATTTATTATTATTATTATTTATTTTTTTTATTATTATTATTTATTTTTTATTTTGATTATTTTTGAAGCTTGAAATATGACATTATGTTTTTAAAGACTTGAGAAGGCAAATCTTGTATTTTTACTTTATATAAATTAATTAATGATAAATATTCATCTCATCAATCAAACAGTAGAATTAAAAGCCATTCAGATTTCATTTCCGTTTTATATTTTATTTAGTAATTATTTATTTATTCATTATTTGTTTTTTATATTTGTTTTTTTTTCTGTAATGATAATTAAACACTACAAGTATTTTACGATTTCATCTCTTTTTAGAATTGTAATAAATATCTCGATAATACTATTTATATCATATCATATTATACAAATTTATTATAACAGATAATATTAATTACAAAAAATTAAAGTTAAAATTCTAAACATTTTTTATTTCGTTAATATAAGCTGCTGCGATTACCCACAGAAATTATTCATATATTCCACAAATGAATTAACTATAAATACTTGGATAACGATTGGATTGGGTGATCATTAATCAAGTTTTGGGGGGCTAAGCTAGTTTTTTTTTTTTTTAAAAAAAAAAAAAAAAAGTAGCACAGCACTATGACACGCAGTCAATCATGATTATTAGAGTGATAAAATATGATATACATATCCAATATGTTAAGCGTATATGATAGAAATGGCTTATGAATAAATTAATGGCTTATTGGTAATAAATGAAAAGATAAAGAAAATGGCTTATTTGAATTTGAAAGTTTCAATTAAGCTACAAATATTAAATATTTTAAAGTTCATAAATAAGATCATTTATTAAATCCTATCTTAGCTATAAATTTTCCGAAAGAATATAAACCAATTCTGTTAGTATTTTAATAAAGTTTTAGTAATTTTTTCTAAATTTCCATTATTTTCAAAAAATATGTTGTCGAGATATGAAAATTACAATTACAAGAATCAAATACTTTTTTTAAGTATTTTGATAATATTAATGATATTTACACTTTTAAATGAAAATCAAACTATTTTCGACGAATACATTTTAGATACAAAGGAAGATCCTTCGACCTTAGGTTTTGATCATATTTATGTTATTAACCTTGATAATCGAACTGATCGAAAGGAGAAAATGCAAATGATAGCAAATTATCATAATTTGGATTTTGATTTTTTTTCAGCAGTTTCAAAAGATGATATTAAAACACTTAACAAATATCCTTCATCTCTGTCGCCTCGTCATAAAGCATGTTATGTCAGTCATTATAAAGTGTATGAATCTATTGTAACTCATGGATATAATAGTTCATTGATTTTAGAAGATGATATAGATCTTGAAAACGATATCAAAAGAATTGTAGAGGAAGAAGTTTTACCTTATCTACCAGAAAATTGGGAATTATTATACCTTGGAAGTTGCGCTGCAGGAGGTATATGGAATAGCGATGTATCTTTAAATGGTGAATCATTTGAATTTAAATTATTCACCTCTAAATTCCCAGCATGTACCCATGCTTACGCAGTTTCATTGGTGGGTGCTCAGAAATTATTAAATAATTTAGTAAATGTAGATATTCCAATAGATTTATATTTAAGGAAGATAATGCATGCTGGAAATATTACAGCGATTACATTAATTCCTTCAGCAATAACACAATGGAATTCTGATGATAATCCATCAGATATTTCTTCGAGTCCGAAAAATAATAAATTTATATATTCTTTGACCAATTCTACTTTGCATTTACTTGGATTTAAAGAGAAAATTGCTAAAAATATTGGTTAATAAATTTTTCAAATTTTTTTTTACCCTCTTGGAATTTTATTTTGTTGTAAAAAAACATATGCTAATTCGTGAATGTGTTGAATTTATTGAACTCATGATCTGCGATCTGTCATAATTTAACCAGAAATTAGTTAGGATTAAGATTTAAGTAGATGTAATATGTAAATTCCTCCTGACATTTTTTATTAATGTGCTAAGATATGTTTAGACATCTGTTTCTTGTATTTTTCGTTTTTCACTTTTTTTTTTACTTCTTCGTATAAACAAAAATTCACGATTTTGATTGGCCAAAGTCAACGGAAATCTCGTGATGTACTTGCCCTGAAATTTATGATCTGTGGCTGAAATATATGAAAATATTTACAGAACGCGAAAAAATGCTTTTATCTTCATGGATTCGAACAGCGAATATAATAGAGAACAAGAAAATGTTACCAATAAGATTTGTATAAAAGAGGAGCAATAAAACTTTTATTTTCATCGATTAGATTATCGGACTCAAAATTTATTTGCATATTTATTATTAGAATTTTTTAATTCATTATTTTCGTATTTTTTTTATTGGATATTTTTTTTTTTAAAAAAAAATTAAAATCTATAAATTAAAATCTATAAATTAAAATATTTATTCTATATACATATAAATATTAGACACTTGTCTTGATTTAAATTATTTTTACTAACATCTAATATTTTAATTTTTTTTTTGTTGCGGTGTGAATAAGACAATCCTTTTTTTTTTGAATATTGTTAAATAATATTTCCAATAAATTAACTTTAAAATTACCTAAGATATTATTATTTAGGAAATAAATATCTGCTAAGTATCTATTAAAATTGTAACAATCATAAAGTGAAGAAAATGAAGTCTTTTTGATTTTCGTTTTTATGGTTAGATGAGTTATTGTTGATACTTAAGTCGTGATTCGTGAGAAATCGGCACTACTGTAAGTATATATGTATGTATGCACGTCCAAATCTACAAAGAAAATTATTTTTCTCCAGGTTGATTGATTTGTAAATCAATTAAATCGACTAGACAGGTTTATTACTACATCGACATTCTCACATGTATTTTTTCAAATTTTGCTCCTCCTTGATCCTGTTAAGAGTTGAACTGATAATAGGTTTTAGTTTTGATATTATCTGATAATACAAAATTAATTGGGAAGTGACTATCATTATCTATTTTGAGTAAATTCGAGTTTGTAAAAAAAAAAATAATTTTAGATTGTCATAATTTAAGTTAAATAATTACTGTATTTCTTGGTTATTATGAGAAATCAATACTAACAGCTAATAGTAATGCGCATAACTTAGAAATTACGTTACGTATAAAATAATATGTTGTGCCTTAGATCGACGCTTTGCGTCGATCTGATTTTATTTAATATCTTTATCCAAATCATCGTTACATCATTAAAAAATATACAAAAAATCCATAAAAAGAAAGAAGCAATGATTAGTATAATAAAGTTTCTTACTTAAAAATGTAATTCACCCCCAGAATTCGGGTTAAGAATAATAAGAAAAAAAAGGATTAATAAAGTTACGATATATAGAGTATTTCGATTTCTTACTACCCTAATCTTGATTAATTCAATAGCTTAGCTGCGTTAGAAGAAGAGGAAGAAGCATTTTTAGCAGTATTATTAATGCGCATAACCTCAATCCTTTGATACCTACTATCATAGTATCACTTAACCTTCAAGCTGTAATCCGAAAACCCAAACCCAGATTGTCAAGGGACAATGCAACAAAAATTATTATTTTTTTAAAACGTAAATAACGCAAACTTTTATTATAAAAACCTATTTTGAGTCATTAATTAAAGTTGTTCAGAATCGAGTTTTGCATGAACTTATAAAGTTTTAATATATCTTCATAAGCTCATTAAGGGTAGGACAGACATGGGGACAGTAAAAAAAATCCCGGGGACATTCAAAATGTATAATCTGCCTAAACCTGTACCTGTGAGGAAAAAGAGAAAAAGAAAAGGAAAGGAAAAAGGTAAATATTATATGAAAAATCATTATTTTTTTATTAATTTCGCTCACTCAGTAGCTTATAGCATATAATATATATTGTAAAAAAAATATACAATACGTCATCATTGTCACGGTCTGTGCAGAACGATAGGGAAAGT
Organism: Diversispora eburnea; assembly: GCA_910592015.1. Taxonomy (NCBI): domain Eukaryota; kingdom Fungi; phylum Glomeromycota; class Glomeromycetes; order Diversisporales; family Diversisporaceae; genus Diversispora; species Diversispora eburnea. Next base: position 6,924 of record CAJVPK010000505.1, on the reverse strand, counting down.
TAATTCAATTTTATTACACAACAAAATATTCTATCAATAATACTCTCACATAGTAAAGATCAGGCGATCAGTCGATCTAAACCTGCTTACTAACAATTACAATTTATGTAGCTACGTGTAATATCTGAAGGTACGATGAGCAAGTGAAGTAAAAGTATCTTTATTACCGAATGCACACTATCAAAACTGAACAGACTTTTGATGTAACTTGCCAAGAAATAAAAGAAATAGCTTATCAATTTTTATTAAAGTTTAATATTAGAATATAACAAAAGCAATATATTACTGCTTTGACGTATCTTATCACTTTTGTTATTCCCTACACAAATTATTTATTATTATTGGAATTATTACAAAAAAATAAAGAAATAAATAAAAGTAAAAAATGTCCTAATTTTGTTGTTAAGGCCCAAAAGGAATCTCTCGTTTTACTTCCCCTTTTCCGCAGCTATTTTATATCTTACCCTTTATTTACCTTCATCCTTCATCATCCATAATCACGGGGGATGAATAAACAGTTACCTTGGATGAAGGATGAAGCACAAGGATAATTCATCCAAACAGTGACACATATCATCGGTATATATATATAATAATAATGTAAAAAAATCAGATATGAAAACAATAATTTTGTTAAGACTCTTAATGCTTATTGGTGACATTTTCTTGGACATTATTATATTCACTATTCGAAGACATGAAGATCAAAGTATTTTTGAAAAGCATTTTAAAAAATTTAAAACATTTCATTCAGATGAACTCTTATATATATTAAGTTAGTTTTTTGCAGTAAAATAAAAATAAATTCTAAGAAAATATAAAATTTAAAAATGTATTAACTAATTTTTTTTAACAATTTCCTCTTTAAATCCAAGTAAATGCAAAGTGGAATTGGTCAAAGAAAAAGTAGGTGGTACCGCATCTGGAGAAACATCTGATGGATTATCATCAGATATCCATTGTGTTATTGCTGAAGGAATTAATGTAATTTCTGTAATATTTCCAGCGTCCATTATCTTCCTTAAATATAAATCTATTGGAATATCTACATCTACTAAATAATTTAATAATTTCTGAGCACCCACCAATGAAACTGCATAAGCGTGATTACATAATGGGGATTTAAAGGGTAATAATTTATATTCAAATGATTCACCATTTAAAGATACATCACCATCCCATATACCTCCTGCAAAACAACTTCCAATATATAATAATTCCCAATTTTCCGGTAGATAAGGTAAAACTTCTTCCACTACAATTCTTTTGATATCTTCTTCAAGATCTATATCATCTTCTAAAATCAATGAACTATTATATCCATGAGTTACAATAGATTCATACACTTTATAATGACTGACATAACATGCTTTATGACGAGGCGACAGAGATGAAGGATATTTGTTAAGTGTTTTAATATCATCTTTTGAAACTGCTGAAAAAAAATCAAAATCCAAATTATGATAATTTGCTATCATTTGCATTTTCTCCTTTCGATCAGTTCGATTATCAAGGTTAATAACATAAATATGATCAAAACCTAAGGTCGAAGGATCTTCCTTTGTATCTAAAATGTATTCGTCGAAAATAGTTTGATTTTCATTTAAAAGTGTAAATATCATTAATATTATCAAAATACTTAAAAAAAGTATTTGATTCTTGTAATTATAATTTTCATATCTCGACGACATATTCTTAAGTACGGAAATTTTAGAAAAATTGCGAGATTTATATTTATATTAAGATTTATAATGTGGCTTTTAATTGGAAAAATTTAAAATGAACTATTCTCATTGCCATTTCCAGAAACGAAATTTACTTGTATTATAATATAGTCTTGAGTTTTTCTCGTATATTTTCTATTTTTTTGGCAAGATTATCAACGAACATCCATTATGCAGGATTCTAAAACGTAGTTTAATAAAGCATATTATATTCTAACACTTTTTGCCCTTTGATAAAAAATTGTTTAATTTAATTATAGACTTCATTATTTCTCATAATTGTATCATATTCTTTTTACAGGGAAATTATACGCAGAAATTGATAATAATTTCGCAAATCAAATTCTCAAAAATTTTTACAATTTAGAAATACTAAATATTTTTTTATATGCATTTAATTATAATAATTGATGTAATTACATTAAACAAGAAGAAATCAAAATAAATGAAGAAAATAAAATAATTCAAACTAAAAATTATGACCTATACTTGATTCACCATCATGATCTAATGATTAGAATGTAGAAAATTTTATTATATCGGTATTGTGGAATAAGAATTACCTTCCCGATTCGATTTGATAAAACTGCCCAAATTATTTTCTTTTTAATAAATAAATGATATAATTTTTTTTAAAAAAAGGAAATAATAAATAAATTATTATATTTATTTACGGATAATTTTTAGAAGGTCATAATAAATTTATTTAATTATTTAATTATTTTAATTATTTGTGCTTTAAAAAAAATTATCGAACTTTAAACATTATATATATAAAATAATTTAGTTGTTGTCTGATCTCTAAGTGACATAGCTATAACAATAATATTTATGGATTTAATTAAAACCCATATTCTCGATCAAAAAACAACAAATTAATTATTAAGTATAAAGTAATTGCTGACACACCGCAACGGCAGAATTGTAGTCACAGCGTCGGGATACAGAAATCTGGTGATTATAAAAAAAGGCGCTTATAAAAAAAAACTCTATATTTGATATAGTCACCAATTATAAAGTTCTAATAAATATGTGATTATATAAAAATATTATATAGATAATTAATCAATTTCATTTATTTATTACTCATTTTTACATTATTATATTATATTACGGCGACGAAAGCGGAATTTTTTTTTGATTAGATCTGTGTAATGTTTGATTAGATTATGACAAAGAAGACGACAGAGGATGATCACGGTGCCGAAGGAAGACGAAACGAATCGACAATACAGTAAAATCTTATAGATTTTATGGAATGAAATGGGACGAAGACAGAGGACGAATTTTTTATTTTTTATTTTTTAGTATGACATAAATCACAGCTAATATTTCGTTGTCACTGTCGATTAATACATGTAACGTTATGCTTAAATCAAGATCTGTGTATTAATATTTTATATTATTGTAACCTACACTTGTGTGACTGTGACTTTAATACAAATACAGTATGTGAATATACAATACAGCGATAAAATTAATCGGTAAATAACGAATTGGCCGAAGTCACGGGAGATGATAGGTGTTACTATTTGGATGAATTATCATCTGTCATCCAAGATAATTGTTTATTCATCCTCGTGTTTATGGATGATGGCGGATGAAGATAAATAAGGGAAGATATAAAATAGCTGCGGATTGGGAAGGGAAGAAAAAAAAATTCCTTTTGCCTCAACAAGAAAAAAGAAACATTTTTTTATTTTATATTAATAATCTCAATAATACTGAGGTGGTACGAAAACGTCCTAAACACGGTGTCACTATTTGGATGAAATTATCCTTGTGCGTCGCACATCATTCTTCATCCAAAAGAAAAATGAGAGATTCCCTTCTCGCGAAATCATTTTTTTTTTTGATACTTAAATAATTTCTTAATAATTTTAGTAATAGTAAATAGTTCTGAAATAATATTAAATAATATTGGTAATAATAATAATAATAAAATAATTTCGTATAGCAATAGGGATAAGATACACCAACACAGTAATATATCTCTATTGTTGTATTTCTGTAATAATTTTAATAATTAATTTAGTGCAGGAGGAAGCAAAGTGATAAGATACGCCAAAGTAGTAATATATTGCTATTGTTATACTCCTAAATGAAATCTTAATAAATTTCAATAAACTATTTCGTATTTCTTGGCAAAGTTGCATTAAAAAGTCTATTTCAGTTTGGTAGTGTACAAGCGGTAATAAAGATACTTTTACTCCACTTTCTTATCGTAATTTCAGATATTACACATAATTGCATTGTTTGAGAGTGTTAGTAAGCAGTCTTAGATTAACTAATTACCTGATCTTACTGTGCTTCATGATATTGCACACAAGGCACACAAGAGAAGTGTGTCAGTGATATATTGAATTATTGTATAATTATCCTAAACTTATTTTTTTTTTCTTCAATTCTCTTAGGCAAAATGGCCTTTAGATTTTAATTTAAAGTAAAATAAGATTGCCGTTACAAATAGAACAAACTTCTAATCTTTAGCCTTTGGCTGAGAATCAATGATCCAAAACAACCTTCAACATAGTAAAAATTTCATTAATCAACAGATTTATGATGAAGATTAATCTGATAAAAATTTCATATAACAAGACAAAGATATAAGAATTTAGAAATATTCCCTTTAACAGCTTCAATGAAATGATAGTTGATTTGACAAATAAACGAGTAACCAAGAGAATAACTAGGGGAATAAGCCAGATTGCTGAAAGAAATAGAATCAATGATTTGATAAGAGGACCACAAGATACTTTCTATATAAAAAATGACACAAGGATGTTATTATTCTGTAAATAAAATCAAGATTCTATAAAATGGCTGAAGGTTTATGATAATAAATCAATACAAAAGTGAATACAAGTTTAGTATAGTTTGTGAATACCTGTAAGGTGCAGCAGGACAATGGTTTAGAGAAACACAAAAAGGACAAAATTCTATTATACACTAGAACATATATCATTGAATCTTTCTTTTTGACTACCTTTAAAACTACTGCATTGATAAACCAATAGAGGTATGAGTTACAAATGAAGATACAAAAACTAAACAAAACTGTAGAATAATTTATTAACAATATCAGGAAGTTAATTAAGAGAATTGACAGAAAAAACCAGTGAAGCAAAAATAAAAAGGTCTGATACTTTTTGAAAAGATTTCAAAAAGATGTTGTCTATTAAGTACTTATTTTATTTCAAGAGAACTCTACATTAAAAATGGTGATCAAAATTGCAAGACAGTTTAAAGAAAATATACAAATCTATTCTAAAACTATAGCTAGATATAGTGTCATTGTACTGATGAGCATATAGAAATTTATATCTATATACAATAGTGTAACGAGTTGTCCTAACTCATTTATAATTACCAATAAAAGAAAAGCAAATTGAGACAATTTGGTTAAACAGAGTATTTAATAAATAAATAAATAATTATTTGAGCAGAATGAAATCTACCCTTTTCTTTATTATTCTTATGCCTTATTTATATAAAATTACAAAAGTAAAAATACATAATAAAATGTATAAACATTTAATAATACTTAGAGCTTAAAACCCTTTTATCTTGATTTGAGCTTAGCATAATAAAAGAATTAATAAAATAAATAAAATATAAAAACAGAAATAAAAATAAAAAGAAAATAAAAAATAATTCTATTTACATAATATTAATGATAAATATTAATTTACGGATTGTCGAAATTGAATATGAAATATAATATTATTAATAAAGTTACTAAATAATTATCCTGATAATCTTTAACAATCCCACATCGTTTCAGAATAGAATTCAAATTAAAAAAAGAAATATATAAAATAATAATAAAAGAAAATATAGAAGGAAATCAAAAAGCAGGGGGGTCCTTGTAAACCATTATATTTTCCCACACCTGAAGAATTAATGTCCTCGTTAATTATTTTGTTTAAACTCAGTTAAAATTTCAGTAGTATTGAATAAGTTACTTTTGAGTTCCCATATTACATCATGTGAAGGGTATCCTATCCATTTTATCAAGTATTGTTTCTTTCCACGATATATACAAACATTCAATATTTGTTCGACTTCAAATTCAAGTTCATCATCAGTATCAGTGATAACAGGAGGTGATGGTACTTCTCGTTCAAATTGTTCAGATTTATTTTTATTATATAGTTTAAGATTAGAAATATGAAAAACAGGATGTACTTTGAGAGTAGGTGGAAGTTTTAATTTATATGCAGTAGGTAAAATAATTTGTTCAATAGTAAATGGTCCAAGGTATTTAAGTGTTAACTTTTGTGTAGGTCGGTATTTTTGAGAAGGGTCATGAATATTTGCGGATGAAAAGAGTATTTTATCTCCAAGATCAAAAGTTAATTCTTGGTAATGTTGACCATAATATTTCTTTTGTTTTTCTTGTGCGAGGCGAAGATTATCTTGTGTAGTTTTGATAGTATTGTTCCAATTTTGTAATATTTCATCTGAGGCAGCAACGTTAATTTCAAGATTTGTAATTAGTGAAAAAGGTATGTTCGGATGTTGACCTAAGTCAATTTCAAATGGTGTAAAACTAGAGGAAATATTTTTGAAGTTGTTATAAGCAAATTCAACTGCAGGTAGTAGTTCATCCTAATTATCTTGTTTGTAATTAGTATAGGTGCGAAGCATCTCTTCCAAAATACGGTTCATTCGTTCAGTTTGTCTATCCGTTTGGAGATGAAAGGCAGTAGACATGACAAGTTTTATTCCAAGCTTTTCAAATAAAGTTTTTCAGAAATAACTTGTGAATTATAGGTTCCTATCAGAAATAATAATTTTTGGTAGACCATAATTTTTGAATATAGTGTTAAAAAAAAATATTTGCTACTTCAGGTGCAGTAGCAGTAGTAGTAAGAGGACAGAAATAAGATTATTTAGATAATTTTTCAACAAACACCACAATTGCATCATGTTTCTGTTTTGTACATTGTTGACCCTATTTCTTTATTTTTTTTTAATTATATATATTTTTATTACAACGTATTTTATTATTATTATTTTATTTTATTATTATAGTATTTCATATATGTATTATCTCATTTATTTTTAGTATAGTATATTTATATTCTAGTATCACCTTATTAGTATTTGTGTAACAGAGGTAAAATACCTCAGATATGTAACATTACGCGATGCGAGGTAAAATACCTCTGGTAGCTACCGGTAAAATACCTAGGTA
>CAJVPK010000504.1:0-29935 GCA_910592015.1 Diversispora eburnea | reverse complement strand
TATAAAGTGAATTCCTTCGTATATAAATAATTCATCACATTTCAAATTTTTTAATAAAAAGAATAGAAATTTATTAAAGCTTTCGACAGAAGAATCTTCACACAAATGGAAACTATATGTTACAATGAAATTGAAACAATCAAAGATAAAGAGGAATTTCAGTGGTTCTTGAAGTTAGCTGAAGCAGAAAATCATATTGGACGGAATATTCTTGGAGTTTGTTATCAATATGGGATTGGAACCACAAAAGATGAAGAGAAAGCATTTCTGTGGTACTTGAAATAGGAAATCATATGGGACAGAATAATCTTGGGTGTTGTTATCGAGATGGAATTGGAACCACAAAAGATAGCGAGAAAGAATTTCAATGGTACTTGAAGTCAGCTGAAGGGGAAATAGTAATGGACAGTTTAATCTTGGAAATTGCTATTACGATGGAATTGGAACCACAAAAGATGAGGAGAAATCATTTCAGTGGTACTTGAAATCGGCTGAAGGAAGAAATAGTAAAGGACTGGAACTCCAAAAGATGAAAAGAAAGCATTTCAGTGGTTCTTGAAATCTGCTGAAGGAGAGGACCACGGAGGACAGAATAATATTGGATGTTATCGAGATGGGATTGGAACTACAAGAGATGAAGAGAAAGCAGTTCTGTGGTACTTGAAATCAGCTAAAGGAGAGGATCATGGAGGGCAGAATAATCTTGAAGATTGCTATTATGATGGAACTGGAATCATAAAAGATGAAAAGAAAGCATTTCAGTGGTACTTGAAATTAGCTGAAGGTGGGAACTATGGAGGACAGTATAATCTTATATATTGTTATCAGCATGGGATGGGAACCACAAAAGATGAAAAGAAAGCATTTCTTTGGTACCTAAAGTCAGCTGAAGGGGGAAATCATACGGGACGGAATAATCTTGGAGATTGCTATTATTATGGTATTTGGGCTACAAAAGATGGAGAGAAAGCATTCCAGTGGTTCTTGAAATCGGCTAAAGGGGGAGATAATGCTGGGCAATGTAATCTTGGATATTGTTATCAACATGGAATTGGAACCACAAAAGATGGAGAGAAAGCATTTCAGTGGTACTTAAAGTCAGCCGAAGGAGAGGACCACGGAGGACAGAATAATCTTGGGTGTTGTTATCGAGATGGGATTGGAACTACAAAAGATGGAGAGAAAGCATATCAATGGTACTTGAAATCAGCTGAAGGGGGATCTCATATAGGACAGAATAATCTTGGAGATTGCTATTATTATGGTATTGGAACAACAAAAGATGAAGAGAAATCATTTCAGTGGTACTTGAAATCTCTGAAAGATAGCACAATTTAATCTTGGATATTGCTATGAAAATGGAATTGGAACCATAAAAGATGAAGAAAAAACATTTAAATGGTACTTGAAATCTGCTAAAGAAGAACAAATTTCAGTTGAATACTGTCACCGAAATGAAATTGGAATTTCTAAGATTAAAAATAATCAAAGCATAGATGTCAGGATTGTATAAATTTAAATATAAAAAACAATATATGTTCAAACTGTAAACTTATAGAAATGCCAAAATGGACTAGTGGTATTGATGAAATCGATAAGATTATTCAAATGACTCAATCAGATGATGATACAAAAGAATGGAGATGGATAAATTATAATAAATTCAAGGATACAGCTGAAGGTGGGTTTTGTAGTATTTGGAAGGCAGAATGGATTGATATGCCTGAAGAGTTATTTGAATTTATAAATCAAATAAAGTTGCCTTAAAGAAGCTTAAGAATTCACAAGAAATTAGTTCAGAATTTTTAAAAAGAGGTAAATATAAATATATCAATATATCAATATGTTTTTATCTAATATTAATATAATTTATATTTTTATAAATATAGTTAATCGCAAATTTTCATTGACGTGATAGATATGTTTTACCAATTTTAGGTATAACTCAAGATCCAAAGACAAAAGAATATGCACTAGTTCTACGATATATGAAAAATGGATATTTAAGAGATTATCTTAAACAAAATAAATCATTACCTTGGATTGAACGATTATGGTTATTGAATTCTTTTATCAGGGGATTAAAAGTCATTCACAGTAAAGGACTTATCCATCGTGATCTTCATCCTGGCAACCTTATGATAAATGAAGTATATAACAATTCAAAATACAAATTCATAAGATTAGGAGATTTAGGATTATGCAGATTTGCAAATGAAATCACATCATCTGGAGCATATGGTATATTGCCATATATTGCACCCGAAGTATTACATAAATATCAGTATACACAAGCTTCAGACATTTATAGTGTTGGAATTATTATGTGGGTAATTTCAACAGGAAAAATACCATTTTCTAAAAGAGCACATGATTCAGAATTAGCAGCTGATATTTTCAATGGACTTCGACCAAAAATTAATAGAGGCACACCTCAATGTTATGTAGAATTAATGGAAAAATGTTGGCACAAAGATCCAACCAAGCGTCCAAATGCTAAAATGATTTTTGATACATCAGAAAAATGGATTGAAGAATTAATGTTTAATGATAAAACAGAAAATTCACTTATGTTTTTAAGAGCAAATGAAAAAACGCAAGATGACGATTTTGAATTATCATCTGAAACTACTCATTCTAAGGCATACCTTACAAGCCATCTTTTACCTTCACTGTCACATATTCAACCTTCTTCTATATTAAAATTTGATATGAATAAAATGATTTTAATTTTTAATAATAAATAAACTTTATGCAATTGAAATTTAAACAAATTTTTACTGAAATTTTCAAAAATAATATAAACTGGTCAAGGTGGAGTGATTTATAGACACTACAATTAAGAAATTTTAGCAATTATTATAAATGATTTTTTATGATAACATATCTAAGTTGGATTTACCTCAAACGATCGAAATTAATTACATTTTAAATTCTCTTTACCATTCTTCTTTGTATAATCTAGAAATTAATACTATATATGAGTATATAAAATAATAGACAAATATTTAATTTTTTCACCATTTCAAAAAATATAGAAGCAAAATTGATGTGACGATAAATTAAATTGCATGCGCATTTAATTTTAGATTCATAAATTATTGAAAATCGAGATTAAAGTAACCAACAATCAATAAATGGAATGCACTTTATATTACAGGATGTAAATATTTTATTATCATTAATTTAGAATAAAATTTTAATATTTCAACAAATAAACGTCATTTCACGCGAGGTAATTATATAATTTGAATTTTTTTTTTTAATAGTCAACTTTCATAGAAGAATTTTTCTATAACTTTTATTTTCTTGTAATAAATTATATTTTACATTTAATTTTGACATTAACAACAGTATAACATTATAGATTTGTATTTTGGAACCCTATAAACACATATTATAAAGAATCGTAATTCATCTCAATATATCAAATAGACATTTATATTCGTAAAGTGAATTATATAAATTTAAATAAGCGAATAAAATACTGGTATAGATGTGCATTATTCTAAAATAACAATGAAGTAATTTAGATCAGTCATGCACGCCTTATTTGTAATACTTATTCCAAAACTTTTTTGTCAATTGATGTTTACTGTTCATTTAGAAATTCATATTGTTATTAATAGCTTTAAGTATACTTTTGTGTCGCACAAATAAGTTTACTATGTATCAACGCAACGATGAATTTTTTCCGATTTTTTAAATTTTATATTGCGAAGATGAATTATAAGTCATAATTTACTACATTAAGATACCTCATAAAATTTGCTTAGATAGAGTTATTATATTATTAAAAAACATTTGCTCAAAAATTTGTGGATCTTTGTACAATTGTACAATATACAATTTTTAGGTACTCAACTTCACAACACTCATATGAGATATCTTATTCTGTATTTCCATAAATGACTAAAAATTCAACTCATTTAACAACAAGAAGTTTTATTCGTAATTTTCATGTCTTTATAAGCGTTATAAAGTGAATTCCTTCGTATATAAATAATTCATCACATTTCAAATTTTTTAATAAAAAGAATAGAAATTTATTAAAGCTTTCGACAGAAGAATCATCACGCAAATGGAAACTATATGTTACAATGAAATCGAAACAATCAAAGATAAAGAGGAATTTCAGTGATTCTTGAAGTTAGCTGAAGCAGAAAATCATATGGGACAGAATATTTTTGGAGCTTGTTATCAATATGTGGAACCACAAAAGTTGAAGAGAAAGCATTTCTGTGGTACTTGAAATAGGAAATAATATGGGACAGAATAATCTTGGGTGTTGTTATCGAGATGGAATTGGAACCACAAAAGATATCGAGAAAGAATTTAAAGGTACTTGAAGTCAGCTGAAGGGGAAATAGTAATGGACAGTTTAATCTTGGAAATTGCTATTACGATGGAATTGGAACCACAAAAGATGAGGAGAAATCATTTCAGTGGTACTGAAGGAAGAAATAGTAAAGGACTGGAACTCCAAAAGATGAAAAGAAAGCATTTCAGTGGTTCTTGAGATCTGCTGAAGGAGAGGACCACGGAGGACAGAATAATATTGGATGTTGTTATCGAGATGGGATTGGAACCACAAGAGATGAAGAGAAAGCAGTTCTGTGGTACTTGAAATCAGCTAAAGGAGAGGATCATGGAGGGCAAAATAATCTTGGAGATTGCAATTATAATGGAACTGGAATCATAAAAGATGGAGAGAAAGCATTTCAGTGGTACTTGAAGTCAGCTGAAGGGGGAAATAGTAATGGACAGTTTAATCTTGGATGTTGCTATTACGATGGAACTGGAACCACAAAAGATGAAGAGAAATCGTTTCAGTGGTATCTGAAATCAGCAGAAGGAAGTAATATTAAAGGACAAAATAGTCTTGGAGAATGTTATTACCATGGAATCGGAACTCCTAAAGATGAAGAGAGGGCATTTCATTGGTTCTTAAAATCGGCTGAAGGAGAGAACCATGAAGGACAGAATAATCTAGGATGTTGTTATCGAGATGGGATTGGTACCGCAAGAAATAAAGAGAAAGCATTCAGTGGTACTTAAAGTCAGCCGAAGGAGAGGACCACGGAGGATAGAATAATGTTGGGTGTTGTTATCGAGATGGGATTGGAACTACAAAAGATGGAGAGAAAGCATATCAATGGTACTTGAAATCAGCTGAAGGGGGATCTCATATAGGACAGAATAATCTTGAAGATTGCTATTATTATGGTATTGGAACAACAAAAGATGAAGAAAAAACATTTAGATGGTACTTGAAATCTGCTAAAGAAGAACAAGTTTCAATTGAATTGAATACTGTCACCAAAATGAAATTGGAATTTCTAAGATTAAAAATAATCAAAGCATAGATGTCAGGATTGTAAAAATTTAAATATAAAAAACAATATATGTTCAAACTGTAAACTTATAGAAATGCCAAAATAGACTAGTGGTATTGATGAAATCGATAAGATTATTCGAATGACTCAATCAGATGATGATGCAAAAGAATGGAGATGGATAAATTATAATAAATTCAAGGATATAGCTGAAGGTGGGTTTGGTAGTATTTGGAAGGCAGAATGGATTGATATGCCTGAAGAGTTATTTGAATTTATAAATCAAATCAAGTTGCCTTAAAGAAGCTTAAGAATTCACAAGAAATCAGTTCCGAATTTTTAAAAGAGGTAAATATTAAATATATCAATATATCAATATATCTATAATTTATATTTTTTATAAATATAGTTAATTGCAAATTTCCAATGTCGAAATAAATATATTTTACCAATTTTTGATATAACTCAAGATCCAATGACAAAAGAATATGCAATAGTTTTAAGATATATGAAAAATGGAAATTTAAGAGATTTCTTAAACAAAATAAATCCTTACCTTGGATTGAACGATTATGGTTATTGAGTTCTTTTATTAGGGGATTAAAAGTCATTCACAGTAAAGGATTTATCCATCGTGATCTTCATTCTGGTAACCTTATGATAACTGAAGTAGATACTAATTCAAATAATAATTTCATAAGATTAGGAGATTTAGGATTGTGCAGATTAGCAAATGAAAATTCATCATCTGGAGTATATAGTATATTGCCATATATTGCACCTGAAGTATTGAATAAATATCAATATACACAAGCTTCAGATATTTATAGTGTTGGAATTATTATGTGGATAATTTCAACAAGGAAAAATACCATTTTCTAAAAGAGCTTATGATTCAGAATTAGCAGCTGATATTTTCAATGGATTTCGATCAAAAATTAATAGAGACACACCTCAATGTTATGTAGAATTAATGGAAAAATGTTGGCACAAAGATCCAGCCAAGCGTCCAAATACTGAAATGATTTTTTATACATTAGAAAAATGGATTGATGATTCGATGACTAATGATGAAACAGAACATTTACTTATGTTTTTAAATGCAGATCAAAAAATGCAAGATGAAGATTTTGAATCATCATCTGCTGAAACTACTCATTCTGAGGCATACCTTACAAGCCATTCTTTACCTTCACTATTACATATTCAACCTTCTTTTTTAAGATTTGATATAAATAAGATAATTAAGTTAAAATTTGGTAAAATTTTTTCAGATTACTTTATGCGATTGAAATTTCTTAATTGTAGTTCTATAAATCACTTTAATTTATATTATTATTTCTATCTGAATATAAATGTATTTTTATTAAACTATTGTATTATCATTGACATATGCAATAAATCTTGTAGTTACAAAATAATGACTTGACTTTAGTAATTATTAATGAATATTCAACAAACTTTAAGAGTAAAAACATAAAGATAAAAAACGAAAACAATTATTATTATTATTCAAGAACTAAAATAAAAAATCATAAATAAAAAATTCAAAAGCTTGCAATATTCTCTTTATTATTATTAATTACTGTTTTTTTACTTAATAGAGGATTCAACAATTCTAAAATTGAATTCTGAAAAACAAATTCCGAAAAATGTAATTTAGCATGTTCTCTTGCATTATTTTGTATTTTCATAAATTCATTATCTGTTAAAGTTAAGACTTTATAAATTTCATTTGCAAACGAATTCGCATCGTCAGCAAGAAAACCTAGAAGAATAATAATATCAATTATTATTAATAGCAATTATTGATTTATTTGAAAGATTTTATAATAATTTATCTTATAATACCCGTTATTTGATTATTATATGGAATAATAATATCCATCTTAGGTCCTCCAGAATTGTGTACTATTGGAATTGTTCCTGCAGCCTAATATAATTTATTAATAATTAATAATTGATAATTAAAAAAAATTTATTAACGTTGAATTTATTATTTATTCACCATATATTCAACAATTCCAATTCCAAAATGTTCATTCCACATTGTATGTAATCCGATCATAGCTTTTGAAAGCCAATTTACCAAGACTTGAAAACTTGCATTAATTTCAAATTCTACATTATTCTTTAAAATAAAATATATTATAAAAAAAAATAAAATAAAAATAATAAAAAGGATAGAAAAAAATAAAAGGATAAAAAAAGATGCCAAATAAATAAATTATTTACCTCAATGTTTAAATTTTTACATAATTTCTTTAATTCTTGAATTCTTTTTTGATCACCTTCATTACGACAACTACCTATTAATACAAGTTTAACCTTATTTTCTAAATCATCTCGAAATTCGGGATGATTTATTAACAATCTATTTAAGGCCTGAAGTTGAAGTCGATGATCCTTCTCTGGTCTATTATTTAATATTTATTATTATAATAATATTCAGTTAAAATCATTAAAAATTAAAAATAAAATGAAATCATAATTAAATTAAAAAAATATAAAATTATAATATTCTTTTTACCTAAATTGAGCTATACTAACTATGACTCCTCTTTGTCTTCCACTTAATGGAAGTTTTGATAAAGCTGCTGTATCACAGGGAGGATATACAATATTACTTTTCACTCCCCAAAGCTCATCAATATGTCCTTTAGTCCAAGTGGAATTTACCATTACTATTTCAGCGTATGAACCTACAAATGAGTATAACAATGCGAATATTCTATAATATCTGTATAAAAAAATTTTAATGTAAAAAAATTAATTATATAATTTATAAAAATGAAAAATTACATAAGATAATTAGGTATTGTCAAATATCACCGCAGGTGATTGTCAAAATTTCATAATTCCTTGATCAACCCTAACCCTAACTTTGCCCACGTAAATTTAATTTTGCCCAGTGGTGACAATCACCTGCGGTTATATTTAGCAATTTTCCTAAATAGTGAAATTCTTACAATATTTTGACAGTGCTGAATATAACACTTTTAGTAATTAAACTCTGATTATTATATCCTGGTCTCCTTTCTTGCACTTTCTTGAGCATATCTGAACTAAATAAAAAAAATATATGTAATTTACTGAATTATTGTGAATTATTGCATTATTGCAACCAGGGTTGGGGAAATTTGTATGTAACTAGAAAAAATTGATATTGAACTTGTACTAAATTTTATAATGTACTAACTGTACTAACCTATTTTTCCCAACCCTAATTGCAACAATTAACAATAATAATAATAATAATAATAATAAATATAAAAATAATACCTTATAGTTGGATAATGTACATATGCAGCAACTTTACAACCAAAAATTCTTTTAGCAATAAGATATGTAAATGCATAACCCATTGTATCTAAAAAATCATTAAAATTATTAAAATACAATACGAAACAATATATTGTAAATGAAAAACAAAATAAAGGTTTAACCAAAATACAAATCCGGTGTCAATTTCTCAAGTGCTTCAAATCCGAGTACTATTGATCCAAGACTTTGACCTAATAAAGTAAAGCGAGGATATCTAAAAACAAAGGTGTTAAAAATTTGAATAAATAATATTTTAATTTGTTATTACGATAATTACGATAATTACAATAATTACCTCACATCCTCTACCCAATAACGTTTATTCAAAAACACAAATTCAATGGTATTTGGATTAAGTTGAATACTAAACCTTGCCTACAATGATATAATCATATTCTTTAGAAAGAAGAATGGTGGTATTCATGAAGAATATTACTCGTAATAAAATTACAATAAAAAAAAAAGATTTATTTTACCTCAATTTTTTTCAATATATCTTCTTTTGTAACTTGGGTATCGCCAGTATACACAACACACATTACATGTGAATATTTTTCTTGAATGCTACGAATGGCCGTCCAAAGTACCCTTTCTCCACCTCCGCCAGCATTACTATATTGTAATTTTCAATTATTAAAACAATAATTAATTTAATTATTGATCTTTAAAAATCAAATAATTGAAAACTAGAGCAGAAATTCATATAACTTACTTTGAGTTACTATATAAATAATAGTACTTACCAATATGGATGAAAAAATCCAAGTAATAAAGGATTTTTTATAACTTTCAAGTCAATAGAATTCAAAAAATTCCTTCTTTTCTGAACAGCATTTATTACTCGTTTTTTTAAGTGAAGATAGATGAAACAAATAGTAGTACAAAATCCTATACTGAAAAGTGTTAGTAAATTAAATATAAAATCCATAATTTCTCATAAACTTTACAGAAAGGATGCCATTTTATACTTTTTGATAGTCAATCAGGTGAACATTTTACACAAAAAATTATTTTGATAAAAAAAATTTTATTTACTATAGCCATAATAACAGGCAAATTATGAAATTAAAGAAATTGCAGATATTAATATTGTAGTTAATAATATGTAAAAAAAAATATAGTCGACTTTCTATAAATGCATTTAGAGAATATGTATTTCGTTTTTAAAATAAACAGTAACATTTATAGAAAGGTTGACTGCAAATATAAATACAGTATAGGATAACTTACATCTTATCTTAAATACAAACTAAATTATGAAGTGAAGTTATATTATGTAAATAAAAAAAATATATATATAATAATTATAAATGAAAAAAAAATAAATAAATAATAATTCCAATCATTCCAATAAAATAAAATAATATTTTCTAAATGTTAATTAATAATAAATAATTTAAAATATTTTATATTTTAAATATTGTAAAAAAATAATTTAATCAATTTATTTTTTAATATTATAATTTATATATATTTCATAAGCAATCACCAGTATTGCATGATATCATATATTTCTGCTGCTGTTATAGTATTATCAGCTTCTATTGTGGCAGCTTTTAATTTATATAATTCGGTTTCGGCAGCCATGTGCGCTATTACCGCCAAATTTTGTGTTATTTTTTCTTTCAATGAATATAAAGAATTGTTATCAAATGTTATTGACATCTCTGCTTGATTGTTTTCGGATTGAACTACTAACGTATTCTGTTCTATCCATTCTTCTCGTTTTTCTTCCTTTATTTCTTCTTTTATTTCTTCTTTTATTTCTTCTTTTATTTCTCCGTTTATTTCTTCTTTTATTTCTTCGTTTATTTCTTCATTTATTTCTTCATTTATTTCTTCCTTTATTGCTTCGTTTATTTCTTCCTTTATTTCTTCTTTTATTTCTTCGTTTATTTTTTCCTTTATTTCTTCTTTTATCTCATCCTTTATCTCTTCGTTTATTTCTTCTTTTATTTCTTCTTTTATTTCTTCTTTTATTTCTTCCTTTATTTCTTCTTTTATTTCATCATCTTTTCGTTTTTTTATGGTATCCATAGATTTTACTGATTGTGAGATTGTTTCTTTTTCGGCTTTTTGGAATTCTACTGATGTTTCTGTTGATATTGAATCTGAAAGTTCCACGAGCCACATTCCTATGGTCTCATAAAGCTCCTCTGCGGTTGGTCGTTTTTCTGGATCATCATTCCAACATCTTAACATTAATTTTGCATAACATGGGGGTATTTCCTCTGTTATTTCAGGTCGTAATCCTTGACTTATCTCTCGTGCCAAATTTAAATCATGTGAGCGTTCAGAAAAAGGTTTCTTATTTGTAGTTAATTCCCACATTATACTTCCAAAGCTATAAATATCTATTGCCTTTGTATGAGGTTGTTGATTCCTTATTATTTCAGGAGCTATAAATGGAAGAACTCCATATGTACCTAATTTCATTGAATTAGATTCGTCGATCGGACGACGATACATTCCCATATAATCTATTAATGTCGTATGTGCATTGATAAGGACATTACCACTATGTAAATTTCGATGTATCAAATTTTTTTTGTGCATTTGAACAAGACCTGTAGAAATAGCATAAAGAATTTCTAGCCTTCGCTGCCATGTCACGTTGAGATTTTTCGTTAGATATTTGGTAAGATCACCATTTCGTGCGTATTGAATAACTAATATATAATATTTTGTTTTTGGATCTTGAGAAATTCCAAAGGATCGTATAATGTGTATTCCATTATTATTTTCACATTGTAAATATTTCCTCATCTTTTTAGATAAAAAGAATAAATGATTGAAATTAAAATTAATGATTGAAATAAAATGAAATGATTAAATAAAAATAAAATGAAAATAAATAATTATCATACCTCTTCAAAGAACTCTGATGATATATTTTTTGAATTATTCAAATATTTTAAGGCAACCAAACATTCTCCAGTTCGAATGTATTGTTTTGTTCGTTCGTCCCATTTATCACGTGGCCCATCTAGCCAAACGGAATGACAGACACCGCCAAAATATCCTGTACCAACATATTGAATATCATGAAATCTATCATACTGAATCCATTCCAAATAATCAAAACAACTTTTACTATCAAGTTGCGTTTCTAAAATAAAGCAATCTATTTCATCATTTTCACTCGTCCAAGTACCAAATTCTTCTTCAAATCTTTTGGATTCACAAAATTGACACCAATGTGCATAATAACCAACAATAGCTATTTTTCTTTTACATGATGAACAAATGCTTTGATCTTCATTTGAACTATTGTTGATGTATTCTATGTTAGATTTTTCTTTTGTCGTGGATTCAGATATCTCTTGAGAAATTTCTGAAATTTTTTTTAAATCTTTAAAATCACCAACTTCAAAACTTGATGATCGTTTTAATGTGGAATTTTCTTGATATTTTATTATGTTCAAACTTTTCCATCGATCCGTTGGTTTGTATGATTTGTTATGTAGATTTGAAGTTGATATTCTATTAAGTTGTCGTACTGATTGAATACTGAATTGACTATTTCTTATTATTTTTTCTTTTTTAGCTATAAAAATTTTTGCAGGAGTTTCGTCAAGATCCTCTTCTTCTTCTTCTTCTTCTTCCTCTAAAAATTCTAATTTTTCTAATTTTTCTAATTTTACAAATAGTCCCTTTTCTTTATTTGATTCAATAGAATTGTTATTTAAAATTGATGTTAAATGATGATGAGAATTATCAGCAGAATGACTTCTATTGTGGCCTATATTGAAAGGATCAACTACTGCATATCGTCGTTTGTCAACAATAAATTTTCTTGTTTTAGAATCCAATAATTGCAATTTTTTTGAACTTACTGGAAGACTTTGATGTTTTATCTTTTGTGTGGGACTGAAATCCTTTGAATCTCTTTCAAGATTTTTATCTCGACTTTCAGTAAACTTATCAAACCAATGATTATTAAATTTATGTTTTAATGATAAATCCGATTTGTGCTTACAATCGGATGTTGCCGGATATCCATTTTCTTGTTCTTCTTGACGCTTCAAACGACTTTTTGCTACGTCACCCGCCTTGGTTAGCATAAAAATAAAATAAAAATAAAAAAAAAAAAAGTCAGAAAGTCAAAAGAAAGACAAGAAAACCCATAACTTTACACTTATAAGAATATTACCTTATTAATCCATTTAAAGAACTTTTGATAATGCACCATACGGCATACAGTTAATATTTTTTTTTTGTTTTGTTAAAAAACAAAATATTTTCTCTAATGATAGAAAATGTAGGAAATTATTTTTCGAAAATGTAGGATGCCCATCAGTTAGTTACGAATTTTTTGCAAATGTTTCAACTAAGGGATTCTTGTTTCTTTTATAGTTGACAAATATTTATTAATATTTATTCGTTAACTTCCACAAATGTATAGATATGCATTCTAATTATGACGAAACTACTTAAAAATGGTAAAGAAGTGTTTCAGTTTATTTTTTTTGGGGCCCAACTGAATTTGGTATAATTCGAAAATTACACAATTTTAACTATATATTATAAAAAAGTATAAATTAAAAAAGATAAAGCTTAATGTCTATCTATTTTTATTGGTGTTCTGTAATGTTTTGATCTTAGGACTTTGTGGATTCAAAGAATTCAAATTATAAAATTATGCAATTCTGCATTACATTATATATACATGTAATTATTTTTGCCGTAAATAGACAAAAAAATATTTGAATAAATTGGATATTTTCGTATTTTCTCTCTCGCTAACCTTATACTTCAAATATTGAATCTTGAATCGAACAGGTTAAAAATCATTTTCAGGGTTTTTGAAGTTTTATATCTATATTTATCAACGAATTATTATATAAATAACGAAAATCTTCCCGCCAAAATTTTTTGGCCAGTTTTTTTTCGGTTTTTTTTAAAAAAAATTTTTTTTTTTCTTAGTTTTTTTTTTTAGTTTTTTTTTGATATGATGAAGGGCACACCACACTTGTAAATAATGATCTAATAAATTTTATATTAAATAATGTTATTTATGTTATGTTATTTATTAAGAAGTACATCTGATATGCGGTGTGTCATTATTTGTAACATTTCCCTTTTATTATTTTTTTTTATTATTGTACCAAAATCACCAACTAAAAATAAAGTTTTCTTTCAATCCAATTACTAAAAGTGGTAAATTCGATTGGACATTTATATTGACAAAAATTTTAAAATTACATACATTGATAACTAATGTTATTCACGTTTGTGAAACAACCTTTAACTCTACGCATGCATGCATGCATGAAAAAAAAAACTCAACCTTTATTTTAATTTTAAACTAATAAATCTGTTTCCTCTTCACTAAGCGTTCCTTCTTCAATCATCATTTGATATTCTTCACTTTCGGTTGATTTCTTGTAAATATCCATTTCATTCATTACAGACATCTCTTCTTCATTATCATCATCATCATCTTCATTATAATCATCTTCATTAGATAACATAGCATAACTACTCTTATTTGCACCTTTATTATTTCTCAATCTAAACCATTGAATAAATATTGTAATATCAAATCCCAAAGTTCCAATTGAACCCAATATATATGGAATAGTTTCTCCTGCATAGTAAGAATCCTTGAAGAATAATGGATTTATAAATATGGAGAGGGAATATGTGAGGTTGCCAAAAACAGCGAAAATAAACATGAATATTGAAAGTCCTTCGACTGATTTTGTTTTATGCTGATTTAAAGAAAGAAATTTGCAATATTAGTTATTGAATTATTGAATTATTGAATTTAATTTTTTTTTTTTTTTTTTTTTTTTTTAGTTTTACATACATTTTTAATAATTTGTGGAATTCTACTACATAAATAAAATGCAGTACAAATCCAAGAAAATATTCTGCCAATTAATAATGAATGCTGTTGAAAGAAAGTTTTTGAAGGGATTAATGGTTCAATATCATCTGATTGATCCAACGAACGTAAATTAAAGTGAGGTGTAGAAATCGATGAAGTGTGGGAGATGAATGAGGTGTAATGAAATGTTAAAAACATTATGGCAAAAATTGTTGACGTTGAATTATTGATATTATTTCCTTGGTCGGAAGAATTTTTTCTTCGTTTAAGTTCCAATGAATCCCTAAATTTTCGATTCGATGATGATACATGTCTTAATGATAATAATTCACATATCGGATTTCGACCCCAACTATAGTAAAAGTATTGATAGAATAAACAAAAATCGACTATACAAAAGTAGGTGGCAATATAAACCTATATAAAAATATAAAACTTAGTTAAAAATCTTAAAAAATGGTATGAATTATTTTTTATTTTTTATTTTTTATTTTTCGAATACCAATTAAAACTGCAAAAGAGAAATACAAGAATAACCTGAAATGGCAATTGATCCGTTAGAACACATCCAAGTAAATTTGTTACATCTCCTAAAAACCAAATGAATAAAAATGATAAACTCAATCCATCCACCGAACTATTTCTATAATTCTTTATTAATTGACTAGAAAATAAAAATTGACAATAAAAAAAAAAAAGGAATAAAATATAACTATTTAAATGAAAATGATATTAATGATAACTTTTGACACCTTACTAAACTTACGGGAATTGTGCATTTAACCAACAAAATACTGATAAGTAACCAAATATAACACTAATTAATTCTTGATGTCCATAAATACAACTTCCGAATGTATTGAATATCCATAATATATAATAATCTCCATTACGATAACACGATTCAACCATAATTTAATAATTTGTATTATCACGTGAATATGATAAAAAAAAAAAAAAAAAAAGGAACAATAAACCAAACGAATTTTTTCGAGCTTTTTTTATTCATATTTGATGGCTGTGATTATGGCTCAGATAACTGGTTCGGCTATGTATGCAAGAAAACAGATTTATCTGTTACCTTCAACCGTTTATGGAAATATAGAATAAAAAAAGACGCAAAGTTTTTTTTTGGAATTTTGTAGTGGTGTAGTGGTTCGGATGCCATTTTTTAAGTGAATTCAAATGACTCGGAATGTTGTTTATTAATATAATCCTTGCAGTAAATCCGAAAGTGACCTTATTATCATAATACCCATTAATGTAATTGATATGGTAAGAATAAACACACTTGAGATGCAATTAACTATTTTTTAAATTATATTTTACTAAGTATAAATAAATATCTTAAGAATGAACATTATAATTTTCATCACCTCTTAATTGTATTGTTTTCAACATCAACTTTTGTAATCCTTGCACATGGATAATATCACTTTTAAATTTTTCTAAGTCATATTCTTGAGGATAAAATGTTGTAATATGAATATGAATGAACATATTTCAACTGCATTCACCATAAAGTTTGTTTTGTAAATGTTTCATTGTATTACGAATTGTGCTTTTTTTAAAGAAAAAGAAAAAAAAAAAACTTTTAAAGAAAATTAAAAGTATCAATTTATTTATTTAAATATAATTTTATTTAATAATCCTCCTCGCCTCATTTTTTCTTTGTTTATTTTGAGCTCAAGATTTAAATGGCTCTTTTTTTTTAGAGAGAGATAATAAATAAAAATTATATACTTTTTTTTTATTTTATTTAGAAATTATATTTATAGTAATTAATAATAATTCTTGTGTCATCTCGCACTTATCTCATGATTCTGTTGATTTTTGACAAAGGAAAAAAAATAATGAAAATAAGAAAATTTTAATCAATCTCCATTCCTCCATTCCTCCATTCGACCATTGAGGTATCAAATTTTTTCCTTACCTCCAACTCCTAATCATGATAATTTGGGATTCGGATAAATAGGATTAGGATAAATATTAGTAATTTAGAATTAGAAATGGCCATGTGGGAATACTATATTAGAGAATTTTTTTTTTTTGAAAAGGAAATTGTTTACATAGCACCACTTTAAAAAAAATCCATCGGAATGAAAATTTTATTCGCCTCACCTCATTTTTTTTTTGTTTATCTTGAGCTCAAGATTTAAGTGGTGTAATTTTATTTTTTGTTTAGAGATAATAAAAAATTATAGATTTTTTTTTTATTTATGATTTTTGAGCTCAAGATTTATTTTGTTTAAAGATAATAAATAATTTATAGTAATAATGATTCTTGTGTCATCTCGCACTTATTATCTCATGATTTTTGACAAAGAAAAATGAAAATAAAGAAAAATATATATATATATTTAATCAATCTCCATTCCTCCATTGTGGTAAAATTTTTTTCCTCCTATTCCTCCTCTCCCTAATTATGAATATGAGATATAGGATTAAGATAGAATTAAAATCTTAGAAAAAATGGTCGATGTGGGAGGAAATACTATATTAGGGAATTTTTGAATCACTTTCCTTATTTAATCACATCTACATTAAAAATAAAAATTGTATAATAAAAAATTTTATATTCTCTAAAAGATGTTCATTATTTTTAAGTCTTTCTTTTTTTGTAGGAAATTTCATAATCATTATAATCATTGGGTCGTGAGAACAGAGATCAATTTAATTCGAGTATTTAAACCCTTTCAATTCTTTGATTTTGATTAATTTAATTAGTAGTAATGGAAGACAAATTGACTTATCATTTTGAAACCCTTCAACTTCACGCGGGACAAACTCCGGATCCTGCTACTAATGCTATGGTTACTCCAATATATGCCAGTGCCTCTTTTGTATTTAAAAATACTGATCATGCAGAAGCTATATTTGCCGGCAAAGATTCATCTTATGGATATTCAAGGTTATTTTTTAAAAAATTTGATTTTTCATTTATAATTAATTTACATATTAATTTATTTGAATTTATTCTCCAAAATCATAGAATATCAAATCCAACAATTGGTGAAATTTCATTAAATTTTTATTTTTTCTCTATTATAATAATCATTTAATAAAATTTTATTCATCTTTACCTTTTTTTTTTAAAAAAAAAAAAATTTTATAGGAGTATTTGAAAAAAGAATTTCTGCTTTAGAAGGTGGTATTTCTGCTGTTGCTACTTCATCTGGTCAAGCCGCACAATTTACAGCTATCTCTACAATCTGTATGTGTGGAGATAACATTATTTCAACCAGTTTTTTGTACGGTGGCACATACAATCAATTTAAGGTTACACTTCCACGTTTAGGAATTAATGTAAAGTTTGTTAATGGGGATGATCCAGAAGAATTTAAAAACTTAATTGACAATAAAACTAAAGCTATCTATATTGAATCTATTGGAAATCCGAAATTTAATATTCCTGATTTTGAGGCAATTGCAAAGGTTGCTCATGATGCAGGAATCCCTTTAATAGTAGACAACACTTTTGGTGCAGGTAATTTTAATGATTGAAATATTTTTTAATAAATTTATCTTTAAAATAATATACAAATTCTTTAATAGGTGGGTATTTTTTTCAACCCTTCAAATGGGGTGCTGATATTATCGTTCATAGTGCCACAAAATGGATTGGTGGTCACGGAACAACTATTGGAGGTGTAATTGTTGACGGTGGAAAATTCCCTTGGAATAATGGGAAATTTCCATCATTTACAGAACCAAGTCCAAGTTATCATGGTCTTAAAATTTGGGATGCTTACGGAAATAAATCTTTCAATATAAAAGCAAGAAGTGAAATCTTACGTGATATTGGTGCATGTCAAAATCCTTTTGGAGCATTTTTATTAATACAAGGTCTTGAAACACTTTCATTAAGAGTTCAAAGACAAGCTGAAAATTCTCTTATTCTTGCAAAATGGTTAGAAACTTTACATGATGTTGTAAGTTGGGTCTCTTATCCTGGTCTTGAAAGTCATCCTTATCATGAAAATGCCAAGAAATATTTGACAAATGGATTTGGATGTGCTTTATGTTTTGGTGTTATTAATGGAGTAGAAGCTTGTAATATTTTTATCAATAATCTGAGACTTACTACGTAAGAAATATTTCATTTCCTGTATTTTTTTCATGTTTAATAAAATTAATTAATTTTTCTTCATTCCTTTTTTTTTTTTTTTTTTTAGTTATTTAGCTAATGTCGGTGACTCGAAAACTTTGGTAATCAATCCAGCAACAACTACTCATCAACAACTTACAGATCAAGAACAATTAGAGTCTGGCGTTACTAAAGATTTGATTCGTGTATCAGTTGGATTTGAACATATTGAGGACATAAAAGCAGATTTCGTTTATGCTTTTGATAAAGTTAGAGAGGCACAGAAACAAAATAATTGTGATTAATAATTTACGACATTTATTGTTTAACAATGATTTAAAATAAAGTTGGAAGATTCGGATATGTTAACTTTGCATGAAATGAATTCTAATGTATTTAAAATTTTTTAATCTTGTGAAAATAATTGGAAACGAAATTTAATTAAAACCTATTTATTACATAATAAAAAAACCATTGAAATTCATTTATTTTATTATTATAAAATACAATAAAAATACAATAGAATGTACTGTACAATAAAAGCAAGATTCCTATCATTAAACTAAATTTTAAACAGCAATTTTTATGCCAACTTCAATAATGTCATCAGCTGGGATTTCCCAGTTTGCATAAATTTGTCTCGAATTTTTTACAAGAAATGAATATGTTTCTAAAAAAGCTCGTTTCCACCAACGAGAATTTGATTTCGCTACAAGCTTTTGATGCCCAATTATATATGTGACAACTTCATTTTCGAGATTTTCTAATATGGTTTCCGCTTTAGGATCAATTTCACATATTGCAGTAATCAATTTCTTCATAAATTCTTCTCCTTGATAAATATTTTCCGTATAACCATATCTTCCAATTACCTGGTAGACCTTTTCATAATGACCAACTTTTTTTACAACTAATCGATCTTCTTCACCCACCAAAGGAACAGGAATTGGACGAATTGTAATAAATATAAGAATCTCCGGAACAGCTGGGAAATGACGAATAAAATGACAAAAGCTCAAAGGGACTCCCATTCCAGCTTCTTTATAAAACAAACCTATCCCAGGAAGACGATTGACGGGGAAACCTGTGCCTAAAAGTCGAAGTTGAATGTTTTTAGATTTTTGTCCAATTGTTGGTAAAATTTCATCACTATCTTCGCTATCGGATTCTTGTGCTTCTTGTTCTGGACAGTTACTGGCAAATATATCATCGAGTCTTGTCTTGTTTCTAAGTTCATATTTCAGTTTGAGAGTAGTGCCCCATCGCCATATCAGCATTACAAACAACAAAAAAATAGCAATAAATAAGGTAAACCAGCCTCCTGATTTGACCTTTAATAGTGTTGAACCCAAAAATGCACCATCGATAAAACCAAATATCAAAAGGAAGACTATAGCAACGATAACTGGAAGATTAAAGACGACGCAAATTACAATAGCATAGAGTATCGTTGAGATAAGCATGACACTTGCGACAGCCACACCTGAATAATTATATAATTAATTTAATTTAAATTAAAAATTAAATAAAATCATTGAAAATACTTTAATACTAACCGTAGGCTACAGTAAGATTGGCACTGTGTTGGAATGCTATAATAATGATCAAGATAGAACCCAATAAAATGTAATTGACCTAAAAAAGATGAGGATTAGTAATTGACAAGATTAAATTGAGAAAGAGAGATATAAATGTTCTAATGATTGCCTCTGGAATATAAATCGACCCTTCAATTTTCTTGGAAATGTGCACAATCTATTAAGAAGATATTAAGATATTAACAAAATATTACTTTGTGTAAATGTAAATTTTGCAAGTATTAAAATCAATTACCTCTAAAAGTGGTAAACAATCCAGTTGCATGGCTTGACGAACCAGTGAAAAAGTAGCCAAAATCATAGCTTGAGAAGCAATTATGGTAGCAAGTGTGGCCAAAATAAATACGATCCAATAAATAGGACCATCGGTACTCGGTAAAGTTAACCAAAATGTATTTGCACTCACTGAAGGATCTAATACAAGACGAGCACCTTGACCCAAGTATGCAAGGGTTAGAGATGGAAAAGCGAAAAGTGTGAAAGAGATTTGAATAGAAATCCGATTAAAATGGCCTAAATCAGCAAACAAAGCTTCTACTCCCGTGATGGCCAAGAGAACACCACCAAGGACATGATAACTCGAAGAGCCATTCCGTATAAAGTATTCAAAGGCATAATATGGGTTAAAGGCTTTTAAAATAGATGGGTTATGAGATATATTCCAAATTCCGATAGAGGCAAGAGATATAAACCAAAGACTAACGATGGGCGCAAAGAAAATGGCAAGTCGACTCGTTCTTTGCACCAAAAACAAGCATATTATAATAAAACTATTTGAAGGTTATAATTTAGAAATTCATCATAATAACTGACGACATAATTTACGTTATCTATATATATTATTTCCTTACCAACTAATAGGAACAATAGAACTTTTTAGACTTGGTGCGGGAATCACAATACCCTCGACAGCAGACAATACAGATATGGCGGGAGTGAGCAATCCATCACTCAATACCAAAGAAGTTCCAAACAAGACAAAAACGAGTAAAATTTTTTGTATGAGCTTATTTCTTTTGATAATATTTGGTTCTTTAACGCTATGGCTAGATACAGAATCACGATCACGATTCGCGATTATCAAATCATCGCTGTTTCCTTTTCGAATAGGTAACCCGGAGTGTCTAAATTAAAAGAAATATTTCGATATATTTTTATGTTTTTGATGGATATTACAAAATCCATAAATCTTGACAACACAGCCTACCTGCTTAATAATGAATACAAAGCAAATGTACCACCTTCTCCATTGTCATCGGCTCTCAAGATAATAAAAACATACTTGAAAAATGGCACGATCATCTAAATTATTAGTTTTAGAAATAAATTGCCTTTTTAATTTTTTTTTTACATTTTTTACCTAAAATCGAAAAACTCACCAAAGACCATATAATTAAAGATAATGTGCCTATTAAAAATAAAGTCAGAACAATTTATCTAAAAATTAAATTAATGTTATAAAAAAATTTTTTACCATAAACGTCTCTAGGATCAGTTGGGGGGTCGGAAAAAATGCTGGTAAATACATACAAAGGCGAAGTTCCAATGTCACCATAAATTGTACCTGATGGTAAAAAAAGGCGGTTAATGATGATCAATTATAAAAAGCGAGATTAAAAAAAAAAATTCTTACCGATAGTTTTAAAAGCTAATATAAGATTCCCCACTGATCCAAAGGTCTATTAGAAAAAATTTTCTTTCAATTGTTTTTCATAACCTCTCCTAATTGATAATAAGATACCTTCTGTATTTGATGTCCATTCTCAAGGTCTAATTCTTTATTTTTTCCATTACTATTCGAATAATTATCTTTGATTTCGGTCATATTTTTGTTTTGTTTTTTTAGAAATTATAAATTCAAAAAAAAAAAAATATTATTTTTTTTTTATTTTTATTTTTTATTTTTTTATTTTTTTATTTTTTTATTTTTTTATTTTTTTTTTTAAATAAATAAATTACGAATCCATTCATTTCCATATCTGAAAAAGCAATAATAAATGTAAACGTAATAGTACTTTTATAATAGATCGTATGTTAAGATCGATTAGCAGGCGTTCTATACAAAGCTTATTAGATTAGCATGGATTAGCACAAAGCTTATTTATATTCTTTATTACTTGTAATTATATTTATAATTAGTCTATTTTTATACAGATCGACTATATTCACTTTATTCACTTGCATGAGTGGAAGTTTTTCGAAAATAAATTCGAAGGAGGATTCCATCAACATTTTTCAGAATCAGCTTCAGTACTCGCACAATATATGTCAAATTTGCCCCTTTAGTGGAATCACATTTGTACAAAACGGATTAATCAAAATTCAATACAATAAATAAATCCCATTTATGCCTATGAGTTACGGATATTCTTTCGGGGTAACAATTTCTGGTTTTTTCGTCATACCATACTTCAAGATATATATATAAATCTTTTTTGCCGATCACTATGTCGAACCCCTTGCATCTCTAGGCAATACTCAATTATCGTTTCCTCATTGAGAATTTCCTTAATTATCCGAATGCATTTAGTTTGTAATTTGCGATTTTTCTTAGACTCCGATTCAGTCATTATTTTTTCGAATTACACAATCATTTCTAGTGGTACGTCAACTGTATATTATCAATGCAAAAAAAAGGAAATATTAACTAGAGCATTTATTGTTGCAATTTCCTGTTTTAAATTTCTGGGGCAGACTTTATTTGTTTTTCATGAATTGCTAAAAAATGGAAGGACATGTTCTGATTTTATTTCAGGACACTAGTCGGACCAAAAGCCTGCTTCGAAAGTAGATAATTACCTTATTCTTTGATCTCGCTGACGTTTTCACTTTCTAATGCTAACGCCAAAAGGCAAATTGATTAACAGATTAACGCCTTACCACATGTGAAATAAAGAAATTTTATAGCAAGATCATACCGAAACAGTGTACGCGAAAATAAAAATAAAAATTGTTTCGAATACATCCAAATTAATCATATCATTACATCATAAATAACTAATTTCCATCTATTGCCAAAAAAATTTTTTGGATAATACACTTTAATTACTTCAGACTGCAAATCATTACCAAACTCCTTCAGATACTCTGCGGAATCACAGCTTTGCAGAATGTATGTAGAAATAAATATGGCAAATATTTCCTGATCTGAAAAATCCAGCATGAACCACTCTATCTACATTTAAAAATTTAGTTAGTTGCCAAAGATTATTTGTAGCTTGACTGGAACTGATCCTAAAGTTTCTGGTTCCGATTCTTACCTGGCAGGGTGCTTTGATCGCAGAAGAACCTTTCAACGTTTTTCGCTTCCTCGAAGTTTTTGAAAGCATCGGGATCAGAAATTGTTGTAACAGACAAAAAATTCGTGCATACAGATTCTATAGTAAATAACATGTATAACATGTGATACACTTAAATTTCGTCGCATTTACCCACGAAATTCGATAAAAATGTAGTACTGCGTATATACAATGGATAAGCCTAAATTAATGTGGCATGTATGTGAGATTTAATTTAGATATATCTGTTTTATTGCTGATAAATTTTTTTTAATTTCCAATTTGGCATGCCATATAATTCTAAATAATCTAAATAAAATATTTAGGTGACACAGATTTTAAATCAAGAGATTCAAGAAAATATCTTTCAATTTGTATCTAGAACAATAAATGATACAAGAAATATTTTGTTATTTCTGATTATATACAAACTCATATTAATCGAATTGAAAGGTTATATTAATTAAGTTTAAAAATTATTGACTCAAGGGAAAATAATATATACTAATGATGCAGACATAATTTTAAATTTTTTAATATGAACTTTCAGGCTAATATATATACATATATACGTAACAAACATCGTGATGAACAGCGAATACCAAAAAGTAGCAACTTGTGCTGAATGAATTTATCAACTTAATAAATTAGAATAACATTGCCAGGCATAAAGACTAAAATGTGTTGTAGATTTCTTCATAAATGAAGCAGAAAGAATCCTTCAAATAAATGTTTATCAAAAATACAATGATTACAACAGGACATAACTACGCAGCAGATTTTTCACAATATATAAAACCAACCACATCACAAACAAACTCAATTTAATTTGTTTAAATTATAAAATTTTTAAAATGAACTCCAAAATTGAGAAATTACATGAACAAGTTGAAGTTTCTAATGCTGTCGAAGTTGCCAATGTAATTAATATTCTTTTTTCTTGTCATTAGACATGGTGTAGAATTAATCAAGATGATCTGGAAAATCGAGCATGTGAAGATTTAGTTAAAAGATGTAAACTTTAATTATTCAAATTATACTATTAAAATTATAATTAAAATTATTATATGGATACTTCCATAGAGGTACCCTTGATTCTTTTTATTATAATATTATTAAATTTAATAAAAAAAAATGGAATTTTCAGCACGTATAAATGTCAGAAAAACCATCCAACAGAAGTTCAAAGTAAAAAAGGTATTGAAATTAACAAATTTAAAGGATGGATGAAATTAACTGGACATAGAAAGAATCATTAAAATAAAATCTCAACCTACTGTCGATTCTTATAATAGAGAAAGCGGTAGAAGTGTGAATGTGAATAAATTAGAAATTCACGTTGTATCATGATTTGCGTGATCATGATATTATTGTTACATCAACAAATAACGGAAAGTATCAGCTGCAGCTGATACGACAGTTATTGGATGCGAAGCATTCAATAACGATGCCCTACGACAATCGGAAATACTTAAATCCTAATATATAATAAACTTTTTTTATACTTAATCTTTTTTCACTTAACAAATGAACTTGTCTTCTGTTGAAGTCAAATAAATAATTTAAAAAAAATTTGCCAAAAATTAATAAAATTAAATATCACAAACCAACTAGTGATGAAATAAATGAAATCATTAATAATACAATTTCTGCAAATACCAAAAAAGCAACAGCAAATTGGGTTGGAATTTTAGAGACTTGGCGATCTGATGTTGGTTACAATTATGGTGTTGAATCTATTACAGATAAGGATCAGTTGGAGTGTGAGATGACAGAATTTATTCTTAGAATTTGTACAATTTGTGCACAACAGGAATATTCACCATTATCATTGATGAACTGTATCAGAATATTGAGTATATATATTTTAAAGCATCCTCAAAGAACTATAAAGTTTAATTTAAGAAATTGACAAGAACTTGCACAAATGTGGAAAGCATTAAATGGAAAAATGAAGCAACTAGAAAAAAAGGAATTGATTTATGACATCATGACCATTTTACAGACGAGGAACTAAAAAAAAATATTTTAATATGAAAAGGTTTTGATCAATATTCCACAAGGATTATTATATAGAATTTTTATGTGATGTTATATTTTATTTCAACCTCATGGTGGAGGAACACTTTAAAATTTCAATCAAACAGTTTACTATTATATCTAATGAAAGCATTCATTTTGCAAAAAATTATCAAAAAAATGATTAAGAAAGTGTTGATAGAAATTCTGATGATTTAATTATTCCAGTACCACCTGTATATGATTCAAATTTTATTTTTCTAAAAGACCATTGAATTCAAGTTGTGACTCTTTTTATTTTGTATTAATAAAGAAGAAAAAGGTAAAAATTACACATAATTTTATTTTTCCATTTTATAGTTTTTTTATTATATATATTTTTTTTTATTTTTGCTAGATCTTACACAAGATTCATAGTTTTATGAAGTGGAAATAATATAATTATATTATTTCCACTTAGTTTAGGTTATTCTCACTCAGGTATATATCAAATATCATAATTCTTGACACACTTGAAGATGTCATGTTTCATAAATTTTGACACATTAATGTATATAATTTTAGTCACTTTGATGAATAGATGGCTTGTATATCTTTTAGAAAGTCAAATTCAATATTGATAATGTTTTAATCACTTATATAAATTTTCGTATATCAGCTTAATGTTTTTGATCAATTTCCATTGTAAAGAAATATCCAATTTAGGTTATGATAATTTATATTCATCTGTAATAAACTTGGTTATATTTGCTGTGGGTTGAATTAATAAGTTATTTCTATCAAGAAATAACAAGAAAATAAATGAAATACTAGTTTAAACAGAAAACAATTTCCTGATTTTCTTTATTAAGATTTTATATAATTTAATTTATAATCAAAATTACAAATAATAAAATAGGAAATAAATAATAATCTGAGATTTAGAGATCAAATTCAGATTAATACAAAATATAAAAATAAGATAAAATAATTTGATAATAATATAATAATATAATAATAATAAATAATAAAATAATAAAATAATAAAATAAAATAATAATTATATTACTGATTAAATAAACAAAAATAAATAAAAATAAGTAAAAATAAAAATTTTATATTACCTTTTTTTAATTTCTTTAAAGATCTAAATTTGATAATATTATTTGTATACTGGTTTAACAATTATGGTTGATTTCATAAAGTTGACCATATAAGAATATAATTGATCTCATGTTATGTTAACAGAAATTAGAAACATTGTTTACAATTAGATACTCAAGTTGGCCTTATCATGAGTTTGATGATTCGATTATGTTTTAAAAAAGCAAATAGTGAGAATATATATTATCGGATATATTACAAACATATTATTTAAGTATACTATATACATACTATCAAGTCATGCTATCAAATATGTATGTAAAATATATTATATAAATGCTATCAAGATATGTTATCTAAGTATGTTATCAGTATATGCTATCAAACATGTATATGCAATTGCTATTAATATATACATCATAAATATTATCAGGTAGATACTATCTAATATACTATTATATAAATTCTATATCAAAATATATTGATATTTTTGTTACCAGTTGTCACAAGTTGTTTGTAGATACTTTTGGTAGAACTTGTAATACTTTTTAAAAGCATATGTGCTGATCTGATTCTATTTGATTTTGTCACATAAAATAAAAAATAGATTTTAAAAATCTAAAGTTGTACACTGATAATTTCACATCTGTAATCCTAAAAAATAAAAATAGGACATTGAATAGATCATTTTGCGTGAAAATTTTTTTGTTAACTAGTAACTTTTGAATTACTATTGTTTTAAAAGATATTACCAATTGGTTCCTAATTAGTTTTAAGAATCAATTTTGAATCATATGTAATTGTGAAAAGCTATTTAAACTAATAAGATTTATAATATTACCTTTTATTAAAAATTAAATAAATATTTAACTTTATTAAAAATTAAAAAAACAGAACAATACAAAAACACAACCTTAGTACTTATTATATATATATTATATTAAATCAATCAGACGAAAGTCCTAATGATAATATTATATCAAGTCAATTAGATAAAAGTCCTAATGATAGTATTATATCAAGTCATTTAAATGAAAGTTCTAATGGTAGTATTTAGTTTATATGATGTGTTATATAATTATTTTTATATATTATTAATTTTAATAAATTTTACAAATAAATATTCAACAAAAATCTTTGAAGAAGACTATTCAAATTCTTTTCAAGTAGTAGCAATATATAAATCTGAAAAAAATATATATGTTTTATGGTACAATATATTATCTTTAAGATATTAACCAAAAAATTTAATTATGACTCAAAAAAATTCAAAAAATAGAAGAAGGTATTAGATACCTGATAACTATATTATTAAGACTGAATTAAAAAATAAAAAACTTCATTGCAAAACAAATTATATATTAAATCAAAAAGTGAAATATAGTATTTTTTGAAAAGAAAACAATACTAAGTAAAGTATTTATAATGAAAAATCAGTAACTGGAGTTGTTATTCAATTTTTACAGGTATTTATAAATTTATAAAATTATTTAAATAAATATAAAATAATTAATATTTTATATTTTATTATTTAGAAAATTAAACAAACTGGAATTCAAATATCAAACCTTTGTATTTTTGGATTTGATATAGAAAAATTATACCAATGTATATTGAAAATTTTTATTAATTTTACAATTTCCAGAAAATATTCTCTTTCTACAATTCAATCTAAATCTGAACAAAATAAACAGTTTGTAACTTTTGGTAAAGATTCAAAAAAAGATCTTTCATCTTTAATTATAAAACATAAAATGATTACAAAAACTAAATAACTAGCTATTTTTATTTGTAATATTGAATTAGATTTTGATGGTGAAATTGTCAATTTGATTTATAACAAAAACCTTAAACCTGAGAAATTGAATACTATTGTATATACATGTAATAAATTTTTATTGGCAAGAGATGGATATCAACATTTGACTGCAGTTAAATTTCATTTTATTTATGAATATCATATTGAAGAATATAAAAATCATATTGCAAATATTATTAATAAGAAAATTAGAATAGGTACATTTAATATTAATGATGATCAATTTAATAATATTGATTTAAATATATCAGAACAATTTAATGAAGAAGTATTAGTTAAAGAAACTGAAATTGGAAGTAATACATATAGATCGATTAGTACTCTTTTTAAAATATTAATTTCAATTTGAAAAAATACTTCATCACCTATTTTTAAAGAAGGGGATACTATTCTTCTTAAAATTAGATATGATGGATGTAATATTGAACATAAATTAAATTATGTAATGTTTGCATTTTGTTTATTAAATAAAAAAAAAAGGAAGTTTTAAAATCTGATAATTAATACTGGTAATTAATATTTTTTTATTTTATTTATCAATAATTAATATTTTCAAATTATTAATTATAACTATTAATTATTTATTAATTTTAATTATTATTTAATTATATTAATTTTTAAAAATTATAACACTTGTCTATACATTGGATATGAGAAATATAAAGACTTGACAAAAATTAGTTAATTATTTTATTATAATTATCTGATTTAAAAGATAATAGAATTATTAATCAAAATGGTATTCATTGGATAATTGAATTATTTTTTTGTGGAGATTGGAAAATAATGTATATAATTATAAGATTAACTATTTTAAATTTCAAATATTTTTGTTTATTTTATAATTATGAAGTATTATTATAATGGGATATGGATAAAATATGGAAAAATAGAATCAATACAAAATATAAATTTATTTGATATATTAATATTTTTTATATTTAATTTAATATTAATTAATTAAAATTTATTATAATATAAATTAATAGGTAAAAAAAAATCTTTATTTTTGATAATTAATTATGAAAATTATTTACCTGATAAGTTATATTTAATGTTACATATATCAGATGTCTTAACAGAATTTTTTTTTTTAATTTAATGAAAAAAAAAATTCTCAAAACAAATCAAATCAAAAATTGAACCTATATTTAGAAATATCAAAGCTCACTTTGAATTTTATCAATTTAAATCAAATGGAAAATAATGAAATTGAACTTCATTAATAGATCTAGATAAAAAAAAAATATTAAAAAATTTTTCAATATCTTAATTTATTTCTGGTGTCCATAAAAAAAATATTGAAAAGTTATATCATGAATTTTATTATTTATATTTAATTCTATATCAAATATATTTTTTAAAAAAAGAAATTAACCAATTTGAAATTAATGCAAAAATTGAATTTGTATATTTTGTCATTTTACTCAAGGTTCTATAAATAGTTCTAATCAAATTGTGGGATTATATAGTGTTATCCGTGTAAACCTTCTACAATTTACAAAGACAACGGGATAAAATAATACTAAAACTAATAAATAAAACTAAGTATAACTAT
>CAJVPK010000503.1:0-30064 GCA_910592015.1 Diversispora eburnea | reverse complement strand
AATAAAAAATTAAAAATAATTACATAAATTAATTAAAAATTAATAATTCTAATTAATAAAATTTTAAATATTATTTGCTACCTTCAAGAATATATTAACAACTGCCGTAGAAGATTTTGTACTATTAACACTCCATTCTGCACATCCTTCTTTCCAAAAAATAATATAGTTTATTTTTGAACTGGAGATATATCTGGTTTCACATTTAATGCTCCTTCCAAAAAGCTCTGTTTCAACTATATAATTATCGGGTATAAAATATTGTTGATTGTTATTTTTTCCATTTTTTTGGGTTAATTTTGGTGTTGCAGGATAAGTTCCCAAGGAAATAATGTTATAGTATGAATAGTATAACCGCCCTTTTGATTCATAATGGGCTTCAATTTTTGGGCTTCTTGGATAATCATGTATAAAAGTACGTCTGGATAAAAAGCTTTCTAGTGAAGAACTTCGAAGTAAATATTTTATAAAAATAATACTATATTATAATAATATCACAGTATTTTTAAAACAAATACCTTCTAAATCTTGATTGCCTGCATTTCGATCTATTATATCGTAACTTTCTATATCATTATTTTCTTTGTCTTGGTTTTCAATGTATTAACTTTTATTATTTCGCGCCATTAAGAATATTATATTTATTATTTTTTTTAACTAGTTTTGTGTTTTATATTTGAAATAAATTCATATTTTTTAATAAATTTAATAAAATAGGAAGTAAATTTATTGAAATGCAACATACTGATTCTACCTAAAATCAATTTCAAACCAATTCCAAACCAATTCCAGAGTCGCAATTTCAGTGTAGAAAGTTTTCGGTTATTGGCTTTTATTTGTTAACATCACATATTGGTCATGCTTTGATCATAATTTATTATGTGGTTACACTCAAATTCGTAATAATCACTAAAATTTAATTAGAGATATGCAACAAATCAGCCCATATGGCTTTAACTTACTCCTGTTTTAAGTTATGAGAAACTCATGAGAAAAACTAAACAAAGTAATATAGTAAGCATATAAAAAAATTTTTATTCTTATAATCATCCAATCGAGGATCATAGATTTTATAAAAATTTCAAATTTCAAATGACCAGGTCATTTAACACAACCAATCATATATCACCAATATTTAACATCAAGGATTTTCACTTTTCTTATGTTTTTCGATTTCGCTTGTGATTTATAAAGCGTAAAGTAATTTTTTACTAAGGTATTGCTAAGAAAGAAAGGCCTAGTACTTGATTACAAAAAATAACATGTGTTTCATTAATTATTTACATTTAAATTTAAATGTCCAGAATTATGAAAAATTCTAGAAAATTTGACAGAAATTTTTACAGGCGTCCAAATTTAAACACGAATAACTCTGTGAATATCGATGCTATCAGGATAAAATACATATAATTTTATAGCTAAGAACAAGACTTTCTATCTTAAAACTACCTTTGCAAATTGCGAGTGAAGTCAAAAAATGTAATTATTACCTATTAAAATTCTGATGAAATTCTTGTATTGATACTCTAATTCGACTTTTTATTGGTTATTCAAATGACTTTTCAAATGACTTCAAATGACTTTTGCATAATTTTTAAATAACCTTGTAATTTGGTCATTTGTCATTTGCAAAATGACCATTTTGAAATAATTATGACCTGGTCATTTGAGGGTCATTCAAAATAAGCAAATGACCTGGTCATTTGAGGGTCATTTCAAAATAAGCAAATGACCAGGTCATTTGTCATCCCTGGTTGGTACAGGATAAGAATCTGTTACCTTATGCACAGGTTAAGATTCCCCAATAATCACATAAAACTATGTGAGATCATGTTTACCTTTTTATTAATCACATTTTCCCTAATAATAAATCAAACCAATTGGCCCATATGTATATATAGTAATTGATTATAATTATTATTGTAGATTTCTTCATCAGATACAATTACTGAAGCACGTCGATATGCAAGATTTTATGAACTTGGTGGTGAATGTTTGGAGAAACCTATTTATAAAAGAAACAGAATTTCTCAAGAAGAATTAGATCAATTACAACGATTTTTGAATGATAAAAATAATATTATAATGAGCAGTTACAAAACTGATGCTAAAACAGGACTTCCAGTAAAATATCTCAAAGATACAAAAGAAGCATTATGGGAAAAATTTAGTCAACAATTACCAAATGGTGTTAAATGTTTAACTTTTTTAACATTTATGAAAGGTAAACAATATATTTATTGAGAAGATTTAGGAGGACTGTTCAATCTGTAGCCGATATGGTTATGAAATTTTTGCAGAAATGAAGCAATTTGTTGAAACAAATATTCAAAATCACAATTATCAAGTAAGAAATTTTTATAATTTGTTTTATTTATATAAAATAATATATATTCAATTATTTATATAATATTTATTCTTATAAATAAAGAAATACTATATTGATGAGATAGAAAATTTGTGTTGGTATTTAAAAAAATTTTATGAACAAGAACTTAAAATTTCTGCAAATAGAACTGTAATTCATGATGAATGTATTAGCCATTACCTTCCATATGCTTTTGGTACTTGTAAAGGATTATTTAATAATGAATGTACCAAATGTGGAAAATTACTTACAATTTTTTATAAATTAAAGGTAGACATTCCAACTATATTACACAATGAATTAGATGAGTATCTAGAACATCTTTTATATTATCTCGCTTATCAAACAAGAAAAGTTTACCTAAATTCTCAATTTAATGAAAATTTATTAGAATTAGATGAAAAAGGTGCACTTATTATTGTTGACTATAAAAATGAAGATATTACCAAAAAGTTTTCGTGAAACAAAAGAACAATTCTTTGGTAAAAAGGGTTGGACTCTTCACTCAGTATTGGTATATACACAAAAAAAAAATTCTCTTGAACTTGATATCCAAGCACATGACCATTGGTCTGTTAGGAATTGCCCTAATATTTAGACTCGATTAATCGTCCCTATTGGCCGACGATTAATCGCGATTAATCGCCGAGTCCAAAATCGTGAGTCCAGAATCGTGATTATAATCGTGAGTCCAGAATTTTGATTATAATCGTGAGTTGAGAATCGCGATTAATCGTCGAGTCCAGAATCACGATTAAAAACGTCTATGAAAAAATCGTGCAAAAAATTTGGTACACGATTTTTTTACTGACGTTTTTCTTTAATTTAGAATAACTCCGCAAATATCAATGCTATCGGAATGAAACACATATAATTTTATAGCTAAGAATAAGGCCTTTCTTTCTATCTTAGAAATATCTTAGTAGAAAATCACTCCACGCTTATAAATCGCGAGCGAAGTCGAAAAACGTGAAATCTCTGGAAATTTATGCGTTTTTTTTACGTTTTTTCGATTTCGCTCGCGATTTATAAAGCGTAGAGCAATTTTCTACTAAGATATTTCTAAGATAGAAAGAAAGGCCTTGTTATTAGATACAAAATGATATGTGTTTCATTCCGGTAGCATTGATGTTCGCGGAGTTATTCTAGTTTAAAGAAAAGCGTCCGTGAAAAATCGTGCAAAAAATTTTGTACCCGATTTTTTACTGCCGTTTTTTTTTTAATTTAGAATAACTCCGCGAATATCAACGCTACCAGAATAAAACACATATTATTTTGTAGCTAATAACAAGAGCTTTCTTTCTACCTTAGAACTATCTTAATAGAAAATTCCTCTACGCTTTATAAATCGCGAGCGAATTCGAAAAAAAATAAAAAAAACGCATAAATTTCCAGAGATTTTCACGTTTTTCGACTTCGCTCGCGATTTATAAAGTGTGGAGCGATCTTCTACTAATATATTTCTAAGATAGAAAGAAAAGCCTATTCGCGGAGTTATTCTAAATTAAAGAAAAACGTCAGTAAAAAATCGTGCACCAAATTTTTTGCACGATTTTTTCACGGAAGCTTTTCTTTAAACTAGAATAACTCCGCGAATATCGATGCTACCGGAATGAAACACATATCATTTTGTATCTAATAACAAGGCCTTTTTTTCTATCTTAGAAATATCTTAGTAGAAAATTGCTCTACGCTTTATAAATC
This sequence comes from Diversispora eburnea, assembly GCA_910592015.1. Classification (NCBI taxonomy): domain Eukaryota; kingdom Fungi; phylum Glomeromycota; class Glomeromycetes; order Diversisporales; family Diversisporaceae; genus Diversispora; species Diversispora eburnea. Next base: position 25,992 of record CAJVPK010000503.1, on the reverse strand, counting down.
GCGAGCGAAGTCGAAAAAACGTAAAAAAAAGCAAAAATTTCCAGAGATTTCACGTTTTTCGACTTCGCTCGCGATTTATAAAGTGTGGAGCGATTTTCTACTAATACATTTCTAAGATAGAAAGAAAGCACGCACATCTCCATTTTTTTGTTTATGTGAGCCCCATATCGTCCAAATATTTGAAATTAATGGCCATCAATTTTCATCAAAATTTCTCATCGGAATTTCTAAAGAGCAAGTTACATCAAATAATAAACACCGTTTTTCTTCTGGCGTGAGATTTGTTAGTGGCGAACTGGTAACAGTGGTTCTATTTCTTCCATACTATTTCTATTTTCAAGCTTATTGTTGAAAAAAAGTGATGAGGAATATGAAGGGCAAGGCAAGAGATTTTCAAATACTTATTGCTGAAAAAAAATTTAAATAAAAAAAAAGATAAAGAAATAATAATAAATGAGGAATATGAAGAGCAAGGTAAAAGAAAGTTTGTTTAATCCACGCGTATAATAATATGTAAAGAAAAATAAATAAATAAAATACGAAAAAAATAGAACAATAAAAAAAAAAAGAATAGTTTATTTTATTGGTTGATTTGTCATGCATAGTTATGATAATATCACATCATATAATTTACTATCACAAAAGATCATATGATTTGTCTCCGCTTTAGACATCCCCTAAAAATAGTAAACTATTTTAAATTTGATGATTTCAGATATTTGTATCCTAGATGAGCACGTGAATATATTTTCTTAAATTCTGATTAGCTAAAATCATATCATGTGATGTTTACATAAATTCATCTTTCTGGTGTTCCTCCTGGAACAGTGGCGGTGTAATAATAAAAAAAAAAAGATTACCGCAAAAATTGCAACGAAGATAATCATAAAGATTATACCAATATTCTGGAGATGAGCAGATTCCAATAAAAGAATCCTGGAATTTTGGCCATCAAGTACTTCGCTGGAGGAATTTTCATTTTCATTCCAAAAACATTTATAGTTTGATTAACTATGACGAAGTTAACATTGGTTTCCGTTATTTGCCTGGTCAACCGTCTTACATTTTACCTGATCGTCAGTCTTATTTATACTTTCGTTATACTTTGAAATAATTTAATCAGTTTCGTCTAAAAATTTAAAGTTTTGAAAATCATTTTCAAAAGAAATGGGTGAATATTTATTTAAATATTTAGGATTATTCTTATCAATTACAAAAAACTCGATTATTATAAATAGTTAATTATTTCTAAAAATCTTTTAGAAATTGTTTAATAGAACATTTTACACAACCGTTCCTACGTATATGATCTTTTTTATTACATTTCGTAGCTCTTAATGCTACATTGCCATTTTTCGATTTTTTGTTGGGGTTTCTACAGTAAGGTTCTCCACCCTTTCTATATCTAATGAGTCTCCTAATAATTCTACCATTTTTTTCGAAAGTTACATATGTTTTTTTTCTCTCATAAATTACATCTATTATTTCATGAATATGAGGCTTAAAATTTGACGGAAGATCATCCACAAAGATATGACTTTCAGGGTTTATTTCAATTCGATAATGCCTAAGCGTATCATAAGCACCTAAGCTTTGTTTGTTAACGATATATTTACTTTGCTCATCCGATTGAAAGTATGAAAGGATTTCAATCCATATATCAACATTGAGTTTTTTGATCATTTTTTTCTTCTCTAAAAAATGAAATAAAAAAGATTAGTGAACACTAAATAAGAAAAATGAACTCTAGCAAGGATGCAATCAATAGATCCATCCGCCTTTATGAACTACATAACAATCAGGAAGGCGATTAGTCAACCTTTCCAATTATTACCTCGTCCTGTTACAGCGATTCAATGCTCTGGGCGCAAGCTCACTCTGTAGCAGAGGTCTTTCTTTTCCTTAAAGAAAATTAACTATAAAGTCATTATCGAATACATTATTCTTACCTGTAATAATGATGAACAAAAGTTATTTATAATTGTGAACAGGAATATTTATAATTCTTATCACTTAAATAGACATATTGGTATTACTTATTAAGTGCTTAAATAGATGCTGATCAGACCCAAAAAGGATAGTCCTAATTTTTGCCGACGTACAGCAACAATGAATTTTCAATATAACTTTCTGAAGATAATCAAAGATAATGCACGTTTTATACATAATCTAAATAAACAATACATTTTACGAAAAACGTGAGTTGAGTGCAATCTTTATATATACTATAATTTACCAATATTAAAATGGATAAATTAATAGATGAAAAAAGAAGTATTCTGTGATTTGTTTAACAATATTCTCAGCAGATTTAGAAAATGATCAAATACACTTGTAGTGAGTATTCGGTTAAAATATTTGTTGCAATAACTATTAAGTTTAAATAAGATATATAAATGCTGGTACAATGTATATTACATAATCAAAATTATTTTTGTACTGTCTTCATACATGTTTATTTAAGTATTTTTATCACACTTTTTAGAATAAATATAATTTGTGTTAATATTGAACACGTTATTTTTTTTTCATAAATGGATAAAGTCATAAAACGGTTTTATTCTATTAAATCTTTTGGAATGCTTCCTCAAATGACCTTTTGTGCGCAGAAACTGAATGAAGTTTTTGGTGGCAGTAGCTGTTGTAATATTTCATGTCGGAGTTGAGCGTGAATATATTGTTGCTCATAACGCGAATATTGAGGACCAGAATATTGTTATTATACAAATATATGTAATAATTTCTTGTTCATCATTCTATTCTTTTAAAAAATATCTTAAACCCAAGAAGTTTCGCGTGTAGTATTTGATGAATTAGATTTTTTTTCTTGTACAGTATCATTATTATTTTTATTATTATTTAAACAGATCAAAACATTATATCATTACATTAGTTAAACTTGAGAACTTATTATTGTTATATTACAATTATTTATCTATGTGCAAAGCACTATGAATAAAGGATTTTCATACAGAACAAGTTTTAATCTGCCGAGAAAAAGAATATGCGTATAATATTTGTGGACTTTTAATTTATCCTTTTACAGAGTACATATAGAATCGTGTCAGTTCAAGTTTTATTTAAAAGAAGATTACTGTAAAACTCTCATTGTCTGTATTATTTATAAATTAGTTGGACAATATAACAATATATTGTTATAATCGGACTTCGATACGTAAGATAATGTATACCAGAATTTGAAAAGTAAATATTTGATGATAATTGTGTTTGCCTAATAATATTCCTTATACCTGTTCCTATAAGTGACCTCTTAAAGTGAGGTGACGAATTATTTCAAAGTTATATGACGTTAGAATTAATATACTGTACATATAAGGCACAATCAATTTTAGATGATATTGTTAGTCATTAAAAAAAAATTTTATCCATTTCCATATTGTTTTGGGATTCCGAATAATAAAGATAATAACTTATGACATGCAAAGCATGCAAAGGCAATTTAGTATAATTATGCTTTGTACTCAGCAGATTAATTAGTATACATAATAGTTCTTATATCTGAAAATCTGCTAATCATGATTTAGTGGCTGAGAATCATATGTTTTAATTTCACATCTTATTAAGCAAATACAATTTCACAATTTAATCTGCTGGGCATAATCTTATTTTAGTTACTTATTTTTAACTCATTCATGATTATGTAAACGTACTAAAAAAAGATTTTACAAAGGAAAAAATAATGTGAAAAATAAAACAAGACCTCGTTTTATTTTGCACGATTATTACGTCAATGATCTAATAACGTTTACGATTTAATTACAATAATTTGAAGAGTGATCAAAAAACGAAATTCAAAATTACAATAATCTTTATTTTTCAAAGAGTAGCAAAGAAACAACAGTAAACTTGGAAAATTAAAAATTTCCTCTTTTTACATGACCATTGTGAGAGTTTAATTAAAAAAAATGTCGAGAAATGAAAAAAGACAAAGTGATAACTTATTACCTGATGGGCTATAAACAAAGCAATAGAAATCACCCACTGGACCGACATCTTCATCACTGTCCTCTTCCATTGAGATAGAATAGAATATATTGGTATCTTTCAAAAATTCTTTTAAATGACCTATTACTTCACCAATTTCTTTCTTAACAGATTTGTATTTAACATAGTAAAAGTAATCGGAAACAAATACTTTCGTATCTCAAGAATAATTTCCCTTACGACTGTTATATTTATTTTTTTGTGATTATCAATAATTTCATATAAAGAATTCTTTGTAATTAATTTATTACAATAGTATTCAGTTAAACTTGTAACCGTTTTTATACAGCTAAAGACATGTGGATTATATATCAAATGAAGTGTATTCAAAATTTTTTGGACATATTATCTTTTATTTTAAAAAGACATATATTTCTGCTTTAAGTATAGGTTAGTATAATTATTTTTCATATATTATATTATATTTTATATTTTATATACAGAAATTAAAAAATTCTAAATTATTTTTATATTTATTTAGTTACATATCAACTTTTTTTAATAAACAATTTTAATCTGCTACGAGCATAATCTCACATATCAATAAACCCATTTTAAGAACACAAAGGTCGTATCAGATTTTGGCGTTATCATCTCCCGTAACTCCGCCCATTTTCGTGCCACCTCAGTATTTATCAGATTATCCTTTTGTACAAGACAAAATGGCAAGGAAATTTTGAATTTGTAGTTAATGAATATATATATGCTTCTTGCCTATTGCAGATTATAATAGATATTTTCGGATAAAACCAGTTATAATGAACAAAATAAACATATATCTGCATGAATATCTGGATTCTGAATCAAGCATTACAGAATGATATGCACTAAATCATCTCATTACGTTTGGCGTTTGGTGTGGTGTAACAAAATTCAAATGAATTTTCTACCAGTTTATAAACTCAGCAGATTAATTTAGTACTCCGCATGCTTTGTACAGTATATTATATAATTTATGTACTTCTCGAAATATAAATACTTTCTTTGGTCAACCTTTCTTCTCAAAAAAAAAAACCATGAACAATTGAATTCTTTTAATTCAAAATTTACATCATGAAAAGTCGAATCATTAACCGGATTATATAATATTTTCTAGGTAGGAGGAAGCAATATCCTGATTGGTTTGAGAATTAAAGTATTCATAAAAACTTGGAGAGACAATTGGATAAGAGTATATCTTGAAGATGTGAAGGTACGAAATTATAAATCGCGAACACTTTAATTAATTATTTATTTATTAACTAAATATTTCTAATATATTTAGAATGCGATATGTAGAATTAAATATGTGAGGATTGGTATGAAAATTTCCAAATAAAGCTTGAGGGAAAAGAGGAAAGGTAAGAACTTTATTTTATTTTTGATTTATTATTTTTTTTACTAACTTTATTTTTAATATTTAATGAGCGAACCATGCCATGTCACCTAGTAAAATAATCTGGTAAGCAATACAGTTAATAATTAAATATATTTAAACAAATAATTCATTGTTCATGGTTTTATTTAATTAATTTGAAAATTTGTTGGTTATCTTTATGAGCCTTTTAACATACTGTAAGTGATAATTTTGCGAGAATCAAATTTAAATTATTATCATTATTATCTCTCGAATTGTGAATATTCTCGTTAATAATATTTACAAGTCTCATGTTTTTTTAATAAAGAATTCAAATTTATAAAATGAAGTTTACCACAAAGACATTCATCTTTCTTGCTATCTTCTGTCTTATTGTTATTGCTGTTGTTTCCCAGTAAATTTTTTTCTAATTAAATTTTATATAATTTTAATATTTTAAGTAATAAAATTTAAAGAATAAATTTTATATAATCTTTGTAGACAACCAAGTGGAGCCCCAAGTGTAGGATCAAGTCCAATAACAAGTTTAATACTAACAATAAAAAGCATATCTACAGTTTCTACGTAAGTTTATTATTTATTAAAAAAATGTTTATTTAAATTAAAATGTAACAATTTATTTATTTGAATTATTTGATATTATTTTTTAGTACAGTAATAGGTGCAATGGTTCTAATCTTTATTGCAAATTTTATTTTTCATAGAAAAAAAGAAATGATGTTCGCGTTCTTGATATAGCTGGTAGCAGATAATGTTAGAGATTTTGAAATTAGAACCGAGAATTAAAGAAGATGAAGCTTGAATAATAATTGTTGAATGATCATATTTTTAAAAGAATTGTATCTTTTAATTCGTAATCCATGTATTAATATACTATGCAAATTTTCGTTAATTCAGAAATTTGATATGTATGGAAAAAACTCAACGTAGACTTTCATTTTTAGTAACAGTTTTCATTAAAGATCGTAAGTAAAAATATAATGACCAGATCCTAAATTCAATGTCTGATAATCCAAAATATATTTGTTAAAATATCCAGCCCTACTTATTAATACAAATATTTCCAATAACAATAATATTATTAATACCACGTTGCATATATTGAAAAGAGAATCCATTATGAGCGGAAAGATGTTTCTCGATAAAATTTTAAATTCAAAAATTATTAAGTAAAAATGTTTATTAAAAAATTTGTAAGGAATTTTGTTGCTTTTAAGATAGTTTCTTGAACAATTATATAAGCTGAACAGGATCTATTGTACCAGAATTAATACAATACTAAAATAACTTTTGTAACGATATCTCAGCAGATCAAAGTTTTTAATATTCATGATTACACAGCGTACACAAAAGTAGTAGAACAGATACAATTCTCAATTTGGAAATTCCTTCTGTATTAAAATGGATACACTAATAATTGATGTTGAGTAAAATGGTTGTAACAAAATACTTCACAGCAATTTTTTTGTGATGAATATCAATTTCTTAAATAATCTTTTCTCAAATTTTTTCTTGGAGACGGCCAAAAATCGTTGTAATCAGAATTAATGCCTTCGTCTAAATGCAAATTGTTTACTTCAACATAATAGTTTTCAAAATTTTTATTTAACAGTATGCAGTTAAATTGAAGGTATGTCATGTAATTTTGGCACTACTTTGTTCTTAATTTTAATTCTTGCGCGTTAGTTTTGAAAATTTAACTCGTTTTTTTACATAAAAGGAATATAATATTTGTTACAATAATAAAACCTGTCCATCACCTAGAATGTATCACTGTGACGCACTTCACGCCATCCACGAATAAATAACAATCAGAACGCAGAATCGCGATCGGATTATTTTATAATAATAACAAAGTGCATCTCATAAATTTTAGGCTTGATAGTGACTTGATAATATATTTATTCTGTGAAAAAAAAGAATAAAATGACACCTTAATTTTAAATTCATTTATTATTTTTCTTATTTTTTTTACATTTTCAAAACCCGAAAATCGTTTCCTTTTTCTGTTAATTCCCGATATACCTTCCTTAATTCATTATACTGCGATTGTAAATATTTTTATTCTTCATAAATGAGATTAGATCTTTTAGAATACTTCAAATGATATGAAGTTTTGGTGGTAGTAGCTGTTGTAATATTTCATGGAGTTGAAAATGAATATATTGTTGCTCATAACGCGAATTTTGCGGTCCAGAAATATTGTTATCATAATAATCCAGTGAAACAAAAGTTAACATATTGCAAATCCATTCAAAATATTGTTGTTCAGAAACATATAATCTGTAATCCAATAAACTTAGAAATTCCTTTTCCATTGTATTTATTTCAGTAACGGGAATGTTAACAATATTCGACCAAGTTTTATTAGAATAAGTGATATCATCCAAAAATTTGGTGGCTAACATGAGAGCACTAAAAAACACTCAGTATTCTGAACCAGTTTGACCTTCTAATGAAGGATAGTTAATTTTTATTCTTGCAGTATATAGCAAAGAATTAAGAATAACAGAACGTGAAATTTTGGTCTTTGAAATTATATTGCAACAGAATTTTTTAAATGCATCAGTGGGCCGATAGTCCAAACAATTTCCAAACCATAGGAAACACGTTACTTGAGCAGCAAAGTCTGACAAACGTTCTAAATAAACTTTTTCAAACAAAGGCATGAGTGAAATTTTTTTTGTTGAAGTTTATTGTGTTGAGTTATCGTTGAAAAAAAAGATGTTAAAAAAAAAACAATTTTTTGCAAATATAAAAGGTAATCGCTTGTAGGGCCTATCTATCATATTGCAAAGAGCGATATCCAAAAATTCACGTTATTTACTTTTTATACGAACAAAATGTTTAAAGAGACTACTATTTTGAGTTTGGTGTTAACCAAATAACATATTTGTGTAAGAGTAAAGACAATTATCTTTCTGTTTACAAAATAAATACCGAAATGCTAATCTTACAGCATTTTGTAAAATAAGATGTTAATTAAATAATCAGGTGGTCATCTAAAGTTTTGATCATTCTACTGTCTTCACTGACTCCACTTTTACGTCTGTTTGGAGAATAATTACTCACAATATTATTTTCATTATTTTCGGATAAAGGAATGGTGTTTTTTACGTTAATGTGTGTATTTATATTTGAGGAATTTGCCATGGTAGAATTGAAAGTAACATCAATTGATTCAATAGAAAGATAGATTTTATTAGAATTTGCAGCATAAGAACTATTTTTAGCTTGATATTTATAATTCGGATATAGTTTTCCATGGTATTTTGAAGCAGTATCGGATAAAAAATAAAAAAAGTTTTTAATATCACTAGACACCGTTCTCTATTTTCTGTCTATTTCTCCTGAAATTACTCTTTGATTCCTGCAAATGTTATCATGTTTATATTTAATATAATATTTACGATGGATTATGAACGGGTACATAGGGCGTGGAGGTCGATTATTATTTCTATTATTTCTTTTTTTAGGCTTAATGAGTTCAAATAATGAATCGATTCCAAGGTCGATTGGTATATTTGTACGTTTTCTTATTTCATTTTCGAATTTGTTTTTAAAACTACTTGAATTCATTTTTTTGAAAAGGATCTCATAATTAAACGATTTATAAAATTTTATCGTTGTATTATTTTACTATTGTTATACATTCAAAATAATGTTAAATCTGCTAAGATAATGAAATTGTTACAAAGATGCGAAATCAATATTGAAATTTCAAAACAGTACAAACTAATTAATTATATTAACTAACAAAGAGATATATTATTTGACTATTGTCCTACAAATCTGATACTTTAAGAGCATTATTGATAACTTTAATTGGAAAATCGCCATATATTATTTTATCAGCAAGAACAATAAGAACCAGTTGCTAATCGAATAAATTGATTGGATTTGGTAAAAGAAATGCATCGCGGGTTTTTATTTTTGAATGAATTTTCAAAATAAATAAAAAAAAGATGATGCAGGTGACAAATATAAGGTTTGACAAATCCATTAAATAAGTATATTAAAATTTGAAAATCTTTGTCCAGGTGATGCAATACTTTTGATCGCTACTGTATGTAAGATTATTCTTTTTTGTCTCAATTAATCTGCTGAGTTTTTTAATGAGCCAAATAATACTATTTCTATTTATGCTATGCAAAGGTAATATATAATACTATATAATACTCATCTTAGGTTACTCAACAGTTTACTTCAAACCTTTTTTAATGATATAGACTCCGATAATAGTCCCTTTAAAAAACTCAGCAGATTGATTAAAACATCTTCTTAAGATAAGCATGTATACACAAACAGTAAATAATGATACATCAATAGTAACATCATATATGAATTGTAATACAAAATATATCCATAACAAGATTCATTTCATCGTTTTAATATAATACAAAAGAAAAAGGTATTGTTGTTTCATTATTTTTATTTAAGTATTAAAATACTTTTATTTACTCACTCCAGAGCATAATTTATATTATTCAATGTATTTAAACAATAGTGATATTTTAATAATATTTCTCTATGGCAAGAACTTGATATATTATAACGTCTGTTCGTATATTTATTATTTAGGTTGATAATATTTTCTTTTTTGAAACTACCAAGGTCTAAGGATAATATGCTCAACCAGTGTCTATGTTAATGGCGTTCCGTGCGTAATGCTTACAATTATATAAGAAAAACAATAGAGGTTAAAATAGATGTATCAAAAATGATACCTTTGCAAAGGTCACCAACAATGACAATCAAAAGTAGCATGAATAGTGAATCCAATAAAGATCTGTTCTTGGACAATTTGTAATCATTATATTTTACGAAATTTTGCCTTATTTAAAATGATTTCTTCATTGGTGTGGAAATTTAAAAAAAAACTTAGAAGGTAGCCATTTAGATAACAATCAAGATTTAATTTTGATAATAAGTTTGATTTATTATAATTAGTAATGAATGGTATTTATTACATCATTTCAATTTTCATATCTCAAAAATATAATTAAATAAACTTGCTTTTTGGAATCCAATCACGTAATTCATATTATTTTATAAAGACAATATCACTAAAATATATATTTTCGATCAAATTAGAAACAATAAATATTGCTCTAACAGGATATAATAATTAATTCATCTGGATCAATTGTATTTGTGTTCTAGGCAGGGTTTATAAATAAATATCATTCTGATGACTGCTGCTCTTTTTAATAACTCATAGATTTCTGTACTTTTTTCAGTAAAATAAGGGTTCTGAAAAAAAATGTCTGAATTTGAAAACATGGAAATAAGTTTAAAAATATTATTTTAACTTGTAAATTTGCTGTAAAAATTATTGCTTGATGTATTTTTTTTGTTTTTTTTTTACAAGATCGATGTTGCTGAGACTAGATTTACATTACCTGAAATAAAAGAAATCCATACTGAGGGAACTATTAATTTAGTAATGGTTGGTCCTTGGGGGGTTGGTAAATCAACTTTTTCTAATACTTTGTTCAAAACTAAAGATTTCACTGAAAACCCTATAAGTGATATCTGACCTAAGAATACTCAAACTAAAAATATTAGAAATGTAATCCGCGATGAGGGATTAGGAAAGTACCGAAGAATTAATATTATTGACACTCCGCCACTTAGCACATTTGATGTAGAGTCAGAAGAAACAATAATAGATGAAAAATCATAATAATTGATTATTACAAGAAGTTAAACAATAAATTAACTTACATTCTATTCTTAATCTGTGGCACTGGGCCTTTGGAAGAGTATGGTGCAAATAATACAAGTAATGAAATGGAGAGAAATTACTTAATAAAATTGAGACAAAAAGAACAAATTGGATTAAATGACGACGAGACGAAAATATACAAAAAACTAAAGCCAAAATTACTAAGAGCTGATGAAGTGAAAACCTATAAAAAACTGAAAGAAAACTTAGAAAATTCAAGTATTTATGATTGCAATATAATCATTGTCGCTACTCGTTTTGTTAATTTCAGCAATATTAAAAGCAAATCTGGACGTTACGATGAAATATTGAAGGATAGTTTCAGTTGCGAAAGGCTCTATGTCAATAACCCACCTGTTGATAACTTACCGCCTCATTTAACTGAAGCTAATGAAACGATAAGGGAAATATCTCGAGAAAAGTTTTTCAAAGATTTTGATGATATAATTAAGAAACCTTCTTTTGGGTGAAGTTAAAAATAATAAAACTCCAAACGCTGAAATAAACAGTTTCTTTGGCTATTAGTGAGGAAAGCTATTTCATTAGTTTTAATTATATCTTATTTAATTAATATTACTCAGCAAATAATCCAGTTTCTTCAAGAATGTAAAATATAAATAATTAGATATAAAATAAAAATAATTCGAATTCTGCAAAGTAATACAATGTTTTTACTCAGCAAATTAATTCATATAAATAGTTTAGTATCTCAATCTTTTTATATTATGATATAAAATACCCAACAGATTCGTCCAATACGTTTATTTCAAGACCACTGAAAAAATTTCTTAGGAGATCTTGTACGTATTTAGCAAGAGACCAGAAATTTGATGTCACAAGATGTCATTTCTATACTGCAGAAATAGTATTGGAGATAAAAACATTACATAGTTTATTTATTATTTACCAATAAGTCTTTTCTCATTCTAAATAAAGATTAACATCAACTAATTTTTTTTTTACTTGTAAATTTCTTCTAAATATTAATTTTCTGTTTGTAACTTGCATGCATGACTATATATAGTCTTTTTCTCAGCAGATGCACATACATGCATAAGATTGTTACTCAAATTTAACGCCCATTTGCATATTTTTAATGTATTGCCTTGAGTTAGGGTCATAGTCCGTTGTGGTTCTTTTACTTCTATATATTCTTTTGAGTATGGCTGTAATAAAGAATATTTGATTAGACATTTCATTTTCTTATTGGACATTGCTTTATCTTATCAGTGACATCTGTGATATGGGTCGTGAGTTTTTGTGTCTTCATTTTCCTCATATTTTCTGATGTATTATCAAGTGTTTGTTCTTGTCATTTACTTTCCTTTCCTTCAATTTTTGTATCTTTCCATAGATTAGTGGCCTTCGTTGGTAGTATCACTAATCACCCTTGAGTTTTGACCTCCCTCTGGTTGTTCCTCATAATTTTATATTGATATTGTTACTATGATTAGCTTGTAGTTTGGCAAATTTAGGTTTATTATAACAAAAATGGATTCTCTTTTGTTACGGATGTAATATTATAATAAATGTCGATCTCCTCAAATTAAATGATCAAACATGCACTTGTTTACTCAGCAGATTAATTTAAAGTCACAGTTAAAACTTAATTATTTTTAAATGAGTACTATATATTACCTTTGTGTGGCATAAATTATTTGGGCTTCCATAGAAGACTCAACAGATTAATTAAACATTAAATAAATTAATAAGATCATTTACAATTGTAAATTCCAAATCGAACGTGCATTCAAAATGGATAAATTAATTATAAAAGATTTCAACTTCTCCTGTAGAAATTTTGAGAAAGTCAAAATTAAACTACGGACATGATTTTCTGAAGGGAGTGTTGAATACATAAATAGTAAGATAAATCTAAAAATAGGTAACCTGCCTAAATAAACAATATTTTCTTTGTCTGAATACATATAATGCATGCATATTATCAATAATTTATATTTTTTTGGATTTCATAAAAATTTTGTCAAAAGACAAACATGAGTATTATATTACCTTGCATAACATAAATTATTACTTCCGATAATAGTCTTTTTAAAAAACTCAGCAGATTAAAGAATAGTCAGAGTTGGTGGTTACAGGGATTACTTAATATTACAAGTTGGCAAATATCCATAAACAAATGTGAGTCAAAATTCAGAGCTTTAGTTACTTTATCCAAATATACGCAACAAGTTTATATTTAAAAGCATTTGGTGCATTTCACTGTATGCGGTTAGGAAAAGTTTTCATAAAAAGGACGATTTTTTTTATGTAAAGACTGTTTTGAAGCTATTTTCTTCAAAAAAAATGTAATATCTCCATCTTATTTGGCAAATGGAGTCCTGATTTCAATATTCATGACTTTAAATTTTGCAAACTGCATACATATTTACTCTGTTTATTAAAAAATAACGCCAAACCCACATTTCAAAACTCGGCTGATTAGTAATACATCAAAGTTAAAATTGGGAGTGCAAACAAATCCATTTCTTTTCCGAATCTAACCATAAAGTCGTTCCATAAAGACCTTTCTTGAGAATGTTCTCTGCGTGAAACATTCCCAATATCAAAAGTAAGTTGTAAACTTTTTTTCAATTTAACTTGTTTATTATGTCTATTTAGAAGTATTTCAAAATTTTATTTAAGACCTTAACTTTTGAACTGAGTTTCAAGCATTCATCTTTAGATTTTCTCAATTGCAAATTTCAAATTACAAAAAAAAAATGTCCAATTTTGATAGTTTTATCTTTTTCTTTCTATTTGCACAACCACTCTTATTGATTCTTTCTTATAAAATTTCGCATAAAGTTTCAAAATTATTTGATGAGTTTACGAAGACCATTACTATAGTAAGTTTTTTAATTTGCTTTAAATTCTAATATCTAAATTCTAATCTATATTTTCAATTACAGTTATCGTCGTCTATTATGACAATAGAAATATTACTCATTAAGTATTAATCGAATGAAATGTTGGAATCGATTAGGATTATTCTTAAAAAAAGAAGCTTACCATTAATTTCCAAATTTATTCAAGAATACAATATATTTTGAGAACATTAAAATGTAAGTAATTTCTAATTTGTTCGAATAATATCTCAATTTTGATAAAAAGAGATTCCGAAATGGCTAGTTCAATGCTTTCAAAAAAACATTTGCGATTGCACAATTATTTCGGAGAAATTAACTTTTTATATTACGCCCATTTCGAATTATTTGTAAATAAAAATTCTGAGTTAATGTAAAATTGAGTGACAAACATACTTCGAGCTCAATATGCAAGATTACAATAAAAATGATGTAAAATACAATAGCAAATATATTATTCATAATTTCGTTATGAATAAACTTGTCGACGTTAAAAATCACCAATTGAAAAAATATAATTATTATGCATAATCTTACACATTATACAGTGTGTTACAAAGTCTTTGGACAAATTTATTAGGTTATTACGTAACAACGGAGACATTAAAAGTAATTCCTCTAAAACAAAAAGGCTAGTTTTTCCTTGTGTACAAAATTCACCCCAGGAAAAATTTTTTTGGTCTTTTGGCATGCAACGAACTGGACAGAACATTTATTATTAGAAGCATTATAATCTTTGAATGCTGCACTAAAAAGATAAACTCTTTAGTGAACAATGGATTTAGGATAAGAATATAAACAAATGAAAAGAAGACGACGTAACAAAAGACAATATTCCCAGTATGAAATAACACAATACAAATATTTCCTTTGAAGTAGAAAGATGTATTTGTAGTAGTAAAATATGAACTTGGCAATGGTAATGATTGACTTATAATTGATTGAATCTAATTGACCATAGATTGATGAAATTGGTGAAGGTGAAATAGAGTTATAATATAGATTCATCTTTGATTAATCTTTATTATTATTATTGTTCATAGCGTCACTATGATAAATTATGTCACGGGTGTTTCTCCGTCCCATAACGTGATATTTAACCAATGAGAACGTGATTCTTATTTTTAAATCATTTTAGATTATCCTCATTTTTATTAAATGTACTGCTCCGAACTTACAACGGTTCCCGTTTCCTAGTAATAAGTAGATGACGATGGTTTATTGAAACAAAAATTCGAAAGTTTATTTGACGTGAGGATAATCTTCGTGAAAATCTTTACTATTATTTACACAAATCATCTTGTATTTGTTTACCCTCCAAGTTTTAAATATTTATATTAAATGAATGACATTAATTAACTAATTAAAATAACAGTAGTGACACGTCATCCTGTATTTTGTTCATAAACAGAAAAAACTACAAGATGTTTAAATTTGGATGTCACTCATTTGATATTTTTATATCACATATTTGACATATAAGCATGATATTTGTATAAGATAAAAAAGATGAAATAGACGAAATAGACGAAACAAAAAAAATAACAAAAATAATTTTCTAAGAGCTTCAAACAAAATTTTTACAAATATTTTATTATGGTATTTATCCAAATTAATTTTATTTGTCAATACTAGAAGACGAGCTTTATTATTTTTCGTGAGTTATATATTTTAATTCTTTGCATTAAAGAACATTTGTAAATCGGATAAAATTTTCATATGAAATGGAAGCAGTATTGATGGTCCCATCCAAATTCTCCGATGAGGGTAATTTTGAAAGTTAAAGTTATATGCCGCAGTCCGGTTCGAATCAAGGGTCCAACCAATGACTTTTGAACCGTACGAACCGACAACATCCCTAATTAAAATAATTTTCTTTTGGATATTCTTCACTTAAATCAGAAAACAATGGTCGAAATTCATAATGGTCAAAAATAATAAAAATTAAATCGCAAATTCCTTATCGAAATCCAAAAATGTTTTGAGTACGACAAGAAACCGTCTATTGTTTACCGATTTATGTCTTTCACAATCGCTGACCATAATGAATTAAGAAATCTATTGTTTTGGGTTTCAATATAGTTAACAATGTTAATTTCTAGATAAACAATAGTGAAAGAGATTCATAATTATAGAATGAGAAAACAGAGCCTACAATATCTTACATCACCAGATTAAATTCTCACAATTTAATTACATCGTTTTCTAATTCGATCGAATAATAGATAATTGTTAAAAGATATAATAATTAGGCTTTTCTAAACAAAAAATACGAATAAAAATTTTTCTTTGTTATATTATAAATAACTAAAGAATCAATCGTAGTAACGATATGACAAATTTTATCGGAGAAAAGGTTTTTTTCTCTAAACACAAATTGACCTTTGATAATGATATTCGTAACAATTCTAACGCAAATATCAATAGACCGAAAGTTTGGGCAATGGTACTGTACTATAAATCGTAATTTTAATGTACTCTTCTTATTTAATAATTTCAATTACAGACACGTCAAGAATTGTGCGAAACAGTTCCGTACTTTAAATCATGGAATGGTGGTGTTTACTATAAGAATGGTGTAGTTTGGGGATACTTATTGGATGGTTTTGGTGCTTGCGTGACGTTTGTAATGGACGTGTAATAATTTCCCATGGGTATTTTTAGATTACATTATAGTCCATAAATGAATATCAATATACTATTCTAATACTAATATTATTTAGCGGTGGGAAGAGCTATAAACGTACGGATGGAAGTTTCGGCCTTGCTGCGTCACAGATGTTAACAGATGTATCTGTTCGATCTTTATTAAAAAATTATATGAATAAACAACCATTGACATTACTCGTGGGGCGTGCTGAATTTAGAATTCCGGCGCGTTATTGTGTTCTTGGGTGAGTCAGGAATTCTTTATGTTATTTATAGTATTAAGAAAACTCACTTTTAACAAATTTTCCTTTTAGATTATATCCTATTACACATGTTTGGGTTCGTATATTTAACTTGATTATAAAGTTTTTAAATATATTTCATGTTCAATGCACTTTCAATTTATCAATTTCAGCCAGAATATGTTATTGAATACCTACGGACGAAGGAAAAATTACGGATGAGGAAAATGTTATCGATGAAATTTTACCTATCAATCGAGAAAATTTCGGTGAAAAGAATCACGAAGAGAATCAAATAAAGAGTCGAGAAAATGGGAAAACAAAATTTATTCGTTGGATGTTTCGATTTGAATGGTTACCAAATCAAGAATTCATACCTTGGTGGGAATCTCTACAGAAAATTACGCAATCTTAACAGATGAATTAATTTCGATTGTCTGTCCAGAATGTGGACTTCCGTCAAATAAGATATATGAAGATTTATGGATTTGTCTAAATCACAATTGTAAACATTTTTGGAAGATAATATTTCTTTTTCGTATATCCATATATAAATATAAATATCCTAATATATTCATTTATTTATTTATAGTCCCTATCCGTAGATTTCATATGGGAAAATGCGCCAGAAAACTTAGATTGCGTGAAATCGTTTTTAAGCCCAGGATTATTAGATACTAATCAATGAATACAAAATCCTTTTTCATTAATACCTCCTCAACCACAAAGTGATTCAATGGTCTCATTGATCAATCTTTCGACTCACAACATTGGAAAGGTTATCACTGTCTTCGTTGTGGACGTATTTCTTGTCGAACTAGTTGGAAAGAATGGATTTGTGCTAATTGCGGGGTAAGCGAGGCAATGTCCCGATATTTTAAACCAATACGCGAGGAAAGAAAAGAAAAATGGAAGCGGAATTAAATGTAGTAATGACACTATACTTTCCAACTGATGTTGGAACATATGAATCACCACTTTCGATTCCGAGAAATGGAGGAGGATAGTGAACGCTATATTATTTATATTCTTTAAATGTGACATAATATTAATCAATTAACAAACAATAAAATGAATAATCAATAAAAGAAACTTATTCAATTGGAAATGTGAAGTAAATGAACATTAAGAGAACGTTTTATGATGATTTAATCAGAACAATATAAACCAGTATCTCACAGTGATATGTTTCTAACAGTTGACCAAAGAGATATTACTAGAAGTAGTTTTAGAAATAATAATAATAACAAAAATACCAATACCGAAGAAGATGAAAGTGAAAGTGTGGCTAACAACAACTGGTTTTATATATCTAGTGTTACCTTTGATAGTAAATATTGGAATGAATGATAATAATGTTAATAGTTACTGTGAAATTCGTTTTTATAAGAAGTTTTAACAGGAAATTTTCTGCTCCCGGTTTTTTATACTTGGCTGTTGATATTCTATCTTTTGTTGGATCTGGAACTCCGTTGAAGTCACCCATTATGACTATATCTGTCGTGTTGAATTTTTTAATGGCTCTGTTGACCCATTTTGTAAGTTGTTTTTGGATTTCTTTGTTGTCCTGTTTTAAGCCTAATGGTGGGTAGACTGTTATAATTCTTAGTTGAAGGAAAGGTCTAATTGTATCGCATGGTTCTTGAAGGTATCATGTGATATTATATGTTTGTTTAACTCTTTTTTAATCATAATTCCTACTCCATGGCATCCAGTAATATGAATATTGATTGTTATTCGACTTATATTTGTTGGCATTTTTTTAAAAAACTTTTTTGAACGTGCATAGATTATACAAATTGAGAAGATAACAGATCAGAAGGGTATGTATATTTGTTTGAAAAATAAAATAAGTATATCAATAATATGAATTGATATTACATATATGTATTAACAATCATTCTTACATATTAGAATAATATCACTTCTATATGCACATTTTTTGATTTGTAATTTAAAAGTAGTAATAACCACCATCAATAATGAAATTGGCGTTAAATAGATCAAATTCAAGATATGCTAATTTAACTGAATTAACTGAAGTCAAATTTAAGCTTTTAGGTTCTATAATCAAATTATATTCCCAATTCGCCTCCTTTACCAAAAAGATTGAAGTGACATCGATTGAAGTGCGAGATTCATTTTTGAATTTTAAAGTGAGGCTTAATTTATCTGTATTGTTGTCATTAAGAAACCCAATTTCTAGAATTGAAAAGATCAAATTTAATAAATAAATAAATAAATAAATAAAAAAATAATTACAAAAATAATAAAAATACATACCTGAATCACATTTTTCAGGTGTTCCTCCTGGAATAGCAACGGCGTTATAATAGCAAAAAAAGATTACTGTAAAAATTGAAAATTGCAATGAAGATAGTCATAAAGATTTTACTGGCGATTAGCAGATTCCAATAAAAGAGGCCTTGAATTTTGCCTATCAAATTCTTCGCTGGAGGGATATTTATATTCATTATTTGGAGTTCCATAAAAATTTACATTATAATTAATTGTGGTGTTATAATTACCACGGACAAATTACGAATTTGGATTATGAGCGTAGGAAAATCTAACAAACCCGAATGGAATTTGGCTGATATTGGTTACAAGGCAACTTTCATATATACATTTAGAAAACAAAGGTGTGTTTTTGTTCAAGAATTTGAAGAAGATGAATGCACCCTTACAATTAATACATGAACAAATATAAAATTATGTTCCTTCACTGAATGCGATCCCGAATCTTTATGGAAAAAAGTTGGCATATTACAACAATATAATGGCAAACTCCTTTTTGGTTTAGAGGAACCTCAAACACGACATTTAATTAATTCTTTACGTGTACCCAGTTGTATTTTGAACGATTGGAATAATAGTGATGTAATGGAATCAATTTTCATGTATCATCTTAAACGTAGGATATAAACTGGCAAGAATTTTTCAACCAATGGCTTACTGAACAATCAACAATTATTGAATTGAAATTTCAATTAAAAAAATTGTATCCATCTGAGCATGAAATTAATGAACGTGAATTTAGAGCTTGGAAAACTATGTTACGGAATGTTGGATGTGTAGAAATTACACTTTTTGAAAAAGATCAATCCAAGGTAAATAATATTTGACATCAAGTATTTTTATAATTTTATAATTGTATTTTTTATTTTATTTTTATTTTATTTATTTTATTTTTATTTTTTTTAACAGTCACTACTAATATGATTGCGTGTTCTATCTGAAGGCACGATGAGCAAGTGAAGTAAAAGTATCTTTAACAACTACTTGACACTTCCGAAAACAGACTTTATGATTTAACTTTGCCAGGAAATATAAAAGAAGTTTATTATATTTTATTAAAGTTTTGATGGAATTGGACAATAGCGATATATTACTGCTTTGGCGTATCTTACCACTATTGTTATTCCGTTACACTGATTTAATTACTATTATATTAATTTTGTTATTGAAATTATAAAGGAATAAAGGAACGAAAATAAAAGAAATATTTTGTTGGTGTCAAAATTTATCATAAAACAAATAAAAGAAAAAACGTTCCCGAATTTTAATTATTATATAAAAGAATAGGAATATTTCGTTTCTGCCCAAATTAAAAATAAAATTATTGTCCCCAAATTTTATTAATTATCTGTATCTTGTTATTTTTCTCCCTCTTCCGCGCGGCCGTTTTTATATGAAGTATTGTAGCACTGTGTTCCCAGAATCACAAGATATTAAAATTTTAAAAAATTTGTTCAGGTGATGCAATACTTTTGATCGCCACTGTATATTTTGATTTTTTATTTATTTATATTAAAAATTTAAAAATTATTTATATTATTATTAAAAAAACTAATATTTAATTATAAAAATTATATAAAAAATTACATATGAAGAAACACCAACATAGTGTGTTAAATATCGTTATAATTTAGGATAAAATCGAAATTTCAAATGTTGCAATAATGCTGCAAACTGAAGGTATCTTCTGTTAATTTTTAACCTGAAACTTTGCAAATATAGAAGAGAAAGAATGAGTATTGACAAACAATATGCAAAATCGTATTTTTAATAAGGCATTTGTAATTTTGTAAATAATAAAAAACTTATATAAAATATGATATACGAATTTCTGTGGAGCGGAGATTTTCGCCTTCTAAAGCTTCAAAGTTGTCGTATTTATTTTCCCATGGGTGGTAGTAATTGAACACCATAACCTGATTTTGCGAACATACAAAATTAAAAATGAATTCAATTTAATTTATTCAATTTGATGGTAAATTTAGAAATTTAAATAATCTTCAAAGGTGTTTGGTAAATCTGTAATATTCATTAAGTTCCTTATGTTATAATTAATTCCTTCCTCTTTAAATAAATCAACCATTTCTTTAATATTAAGGTTGGATTCGTATAAACTAGTAATTATTATTTTTTTCAGACACTTAAATTTCTTTATGTAATTTTTTAATTCCGTAAGGAGGTTCAACTTAATATCAAATGGCAATATTAAAACTATTAATTTAATATTACATTTTCTGATAAAATTGTTAAATTTGATATGATCGAATGAATCAATATGTAATAAATTAAGAATTTTTAAAGATATTGGTAAATTTTCTGCCAATGTTATTAGATCCTCTGGGAAATAGGTACAACCTCCTAATTGAAGTTGTTGAAGATATTGAAATTTAAAAATTTCCGACGTTATTTCGAATTTATATTTTGAACAACATAAAGTAATCAGATTTGAACAGTAATAACCAACAATCGGTACAAATCTTGCGATACATTCATTTTCATGATTATTAAAATATTTTAAAGTTTTTAGTGAGGATAATTTCAAATAAATAAATTTCTTGTCTATCACGTCACGATTATTAAAAAGTTCTAATTCTTTTAGATTCGGAAAAAATTCAGATGATTCACAATAATAATTCCTTTCCTCCTCCTCAAAAGAACCTACACCAACATGGATTGATAAAACTTCTAAATTTTTTAAAACTTTTAAGTTTTTAAACGAAAATCCCGTAAAATCGACTTCAAATAATTGTAATTGTTTTAAAGAATTAACATGTGATTGCAAATTTATTATGTGAGGTCGAGTTAGATAATTTCTATTTTTAAAACGTAATCCAAATTCTTTAAGTTTTATTTGTGCCTCAATTAATTTTACTAAAGAATCATATAATTCTTGTGTAAATGAGTCTCCACTAACTAACACATTCATATATAAAATTTTTTTGCATTGATTTGAAAGTTTGATGATAAATTGATTAAAAGTTTCCTTATCTTTAGATGAAAAGAAAAAAAAATCTAATTTTGACAAATTCGATGATAATGAAATATTTTCAACATTATATATATTATTGGAATGCAATAATCTAGAATAGTTTACAGATTCAAAAATGTCAATATATTTGATGCTTTTGCAACTTCTCAGCAACATCCTTTTAATAGCTAATTTAATTTTTATGTTAAGACGGAAATTAATCCTGTGAATTAGGTAATACCAAGTGTCAATCCAGGAGTCAATATTTCTATTTGAATAAAATTCTAAATAACTTGCATAATTAAACATTGTTGTTTTTGGTATTTTAGATAAACTCTCGGAATCAAAATCACAAAAAATGGATTTTTTTTCAAAGTCATTAAGGTATGAAAGATAAATATAAATAATTTTGATTTTTATGGATTCTTTGTTTATTTTTGAAAAGGGATTTGACCAAAGGAAATGAACAACCAATGAACAAAATAATTTATTTACAGTAAGAAAATTATATAAAGTGGAATAATCATCCTCGAGATATTCGAGTATATAATAAATTTCGTCAGAATTTAATTTGATCTTTTTTTCCATTCTTATTATTATTTGTGTTGTGTCAAATTATGAAATGTAAAATTTTAAAATGAGAATCAAAAAGAACCAAAAGAACCAAAGAATTTAAAAGTCTAATATACAGCTAAAGACATAACGCGTGAATTATATATCAAATGAATTTTATTATGCAAAATTTTTTTACGTATTATCTTTTTATTTTATAAAGACACGTATTATTTAACACGTATATCGAAATTGCCTAACAAAATAATGATTTGTATTGTTTGTCGTCGTCATATTTCCAAGAATTTTTTTTATCTGAACCCGATAAATATTGTTCTTATATCTGATAATTGATTTCAAAAATTCTGATTGTAATTTTATTTTCTTAAATAGACAAATTAATGAAAACGTAATTAAAATTTCTTTGAAATCTTATGAAATTCTACTTTCGCTTATCCTTTGGTGGTATTTGATATATATTTTTATTATGTTAGATAATTGCTCAATTGATTGTATTGTTGTTGAAGAAGGAGGTGATGCTATATAATGTTGGATTATGATTACTAAACAATATTACTTGAAAATCGATGGAGTCAACAATGACCAATTTAACGAAATAGTAAACGATAATGAGAAAATCAAAAACTATGTTAAAAAAAAATTGTCAATAATTGAAAATTAGGAAAATAAACTAGTTTTTAATCTATTATTTAATTACAATTTACAATAAATCACATACAACGCTCATTTTTTTAATTTCAAAACAATCGACTCTCTATAAGTGCACCCCCCTTAAATGCACTCTGTAATCTGGTCCTAAGTTGAAAAATGGAACTTTTAATAAAAATTCTTGTGTGCAAATTCCAATGCTATAAAATTACTTATTTGTATCAGATTCCATAGAATAGAAATTAAAGTTTCTTTTATTATTAGACAAATTAAACAAATTAAGATTTTAATTCGTCCAATATTTTAATACAACAGGATACCTTATTGTTATATTTGCTTTACTAACTTTTTAAAGTTACTATAAAATATGACCACAATAAATTCAATTGAAGAAATCCAGGAATTTGCGATTAAATAAGAACATATTGAGTTTCAAAATTGATATTTTACTCTTTTTATTATTGTTTGCTTATTTTAATCATGATGAACTTTGTTCATTGCCTTCTGCTTAAAGCAAAGAATACATATGTTTATTTTAACTGGCTAGGTTTATGTTCCTTATTTAGATTAATGCAATTATTGTATTACTAAGATATGAAGATTTTCTAATATGGGACAGCAATAAATTTTAAGGTTTAACTAAATGGCTTTATTGTAACGACCTCAAAGGGTCTGCAAACTTTACAGTTCTTATTTAATTCTTTAATTCATATATTAATTTGTTAGTATTCTATTAAGTTGTTTAATATATTGAACTTCATTGATTTCTAATTTGATCAAATAATATCTCTATTTGTATCTTTAATCAAACAGTCATTCAAGGTCTTCATAATGTATTTGTTTAGATATTCAAAAGAAGAATATGGAAACATTCTTTGGCGGAATGAAGATTCATATTATCATCCTCTGTATGTCAAAAATATAAATCTGATGATCGAGATTTTTCAAAAATTATTATGTATAAATACAACAACGAATAATCTGAGCTCATTAAATATTTTAAACTTTGTTTAATAATCAACGAATATCCGAAATAGACAAAACAAACCCCACCTTATGTAATCAAAATGATGACAAATTCAGGAAGATCATCCTCACATCAAACAAACTTTCGAAGATTAATATTCAATTATAAACGATTATTCGATTATTCGATTATTCGATTATAAACGATTATTACGATTATTCGATTATTCGATTATTCGATTATCCGATTATCCGATTATTCGATTAAATCGGATCAAATCGATTATAAAAATAAAAATAATTCAACTAAAAAAAAAAAAATGATTCGGACTACTAATAATAATTATGACATTATTAAATAAAATTTTTAATTTTTTCTATCATCCAAAATATTTTGCCTTCATATCCTTCATCTTTTTATTTTTTTTTTAATTTTCGGATCTCTGATAACATAGGTATCTCAAATTCTTGTTTTCTTCTGGTTTGTATATACGAAAATTTCTTAATTTATTATTTTATTCAAGATTCGGAATGAAATATTCGTATTCATTAAATTTTTCATGATTTCATTGAGAGATTCTTTTAATAAGTTTGATAAACTTTCTTGCTCTAACTACTACCAATATTAAAACATCATTGGTAGCAGTCAGAGCAAGAAAATTTATCAAACTTATTGAAAAGAATCTCCCAATGAAATCGGAAAATTTATATGAATATGAAAGTTGTTTCTGTAGAATAGTCGATTATATAATTCCAAAAATGAGACAAAGCACAGAAATTTTTTTTATATACAAGCGGGAAATCATATCCTTCAGGAATGAAATAAAGATTCACATTTTGTTGCACATAATTGGAGGGAAGGGTTGATGACGAAGAAGGGCAGGAAAACGTTACTATATTTTGTTCATTAAATTTTAATGACATTGTGAATAAAAAAATAAATAAAAAATAAATGAATTTTTCCAGATTATAAATATGTATCCAAATTGTTGCTTTAATACTATTATATCGTTATTTATTAATTTCATCTGCCTGCCGAGTATTTGATAACTATAATCCAAGATACAGTCAGACTCCTTTATAGTCACCTCCCATATAGTCACAAAATCGACATAGTCACATTTATATTTTTACCAATTATTTTACTATTTATTTTACCTCTGTATAGGCACAATTGCATTATAGTCACTATCACATTTTTTTATTGACCGCCTATATGAATTGTTCTCTATAAAGTCACGTATCATGTGAATTTTAAATCGGCCAATAATAATTTAGTTTTCAGATCCTAAGGTAACGCGAAAAATGCCGATTTTATTATTATAAACGGTTTTTTTTATATGTTTTAATAAATGTAATTAATAAATGTATACTATCGTTATTATTGTTTAATAAAATGGAATTAATGTATGTATCTATTTATAATTATTGTTATTAATATTATGAATTAGTTTTAAAAAAAATGAATCTAGAGTGTGATGCTGATATCAGGTTCATTAATACAACTAAAAAAAGATATAAGTGAAGATTGTTTTTTATTTTTTTCCCTTTCATAATGCCATTCTTTAAGCCTTTTTCGCAACATTTTTAATCCATTCTCATCAAATCCCTTTCCAACTTCAAGACTTTCTTGGTAGCTTATAACTTTTTCCAATGCTTCAACAGCCTCTGTAACAGTTATTGGAGGTGGT